>CAJQZJ010004856.1:3394569-3431749 GCA_907164525.1 Lophiomys imhausi | reverse complement strand
GAGATGAAGACATAGGGTAGCACAGACAAGGATGGAGATGAAGACATAGGGTAGCACAGACAAGGATGGAGGTGTAGATGTGGGGTAGCACAGACAGGGATGGAGATGAAGACGTGGGGTAGCACAGACAGGGATGGAGGTGAAGATGTGGGGTAGCATAGACAGGGATGGACATGAACAGAAAGAGGTCACAGCTTGAATAGCATAGTTGGGTCTTCTTTGAACACTAGTTCTCAAACAATACATCTGCCACCATGCATTAATACATTTAAATGCGAGCATACAAATGGGGCAACATACATAATAACTACATTTGAAAATAGGCTAGTTCCCTCAACATGTATATTGTTATAGCACAACCTCTCACTTGTCATCTCTGGACATCTACATACTTCAGTATCCTTAACGTTGTCAAAGATGGCAAGCAAAGAACAAAGAGTAGACCATTATTCAAATGTCACATCACAGATATGAATATAAAAGGTACCAGGCTTCAATGTCTACCAAAAGAAACCAGTTTTACAAACCATGTATTTCATTTAACTCACCAAGATTCAGGTTCTCTGCTAGAACACTGAGGGTGGACTTGGGCTAAGGGGGAGAAACAAGTTGGGCAGCTATCAGGTGTCCATCCTAATTCCGACATCCTGAGTTTGTTCAATGAGGACTGCATTTGAAGCACAGAACTATCTTACAAAACTTAGAATAGCTCTATGTCAAGACCCAGCCATACCACTCCTAGGTAAACATCCAAACAATTCCTCACCAAACCACAAGGACATATATTCAACTGTGTTCATAGCAGCTTTATTTGTAATGGCTAGAAACTGGAAATAACCCAGATGTCCCTCAACCAATGAATGGATAAACAAAAGTGTGGTATATTTACACAATGGAATACTACTCAGCTATAAGAAACAATGAAATCATGTAATTTGCAGCCAAAAGAATGGAACTAGAAAAGCTCATCCTGAGAGAGCTAACCCAGACCCAGAAAGATGCACATGGCATATATTCACTTATAACTGGATTTTAGTCATATAGTACAGGATAACTATACTATAACCAACAGACTGAAAGGAACAGGAACATATACTTTGCTACCTGTTAGTGGGACACTTTGCCCTAGTGGAGCTTCCATGTAGGCCCCCAGTGCCAGAGGAAGCTCTTAGCCCTCATATGACTGCTGAACTGAGGGGGGCTGGTATGTAGGGGCACCCAACCCTGGAGGAGTAGGATAGGTGGGAGAAGGGGCAGAGGGTGGGAGGTGTGACCAGGAAGGGTGGAGGGAGAGGACTGTGATGGAGACATAGCTTGATGTACTAAATAAACATAAACATCCATTGGGTAAACTAAGCATTGATCCAAGCATTCTATATGTGAACTTCATTTTATTCAACCATACAGCTGCTGATTTCACTTCTGAGGCAAATGTGTCTAAGTACTAAGTAAATGTGCCTAGATTTCAGCTCCCAATAGCTTGCTTGCTATGTGTTGTCTCTGATTGGTTAAATAAATGCTAAGGCCTGAGATAGGGCAAAGTCAGAGGTAGGTGGGACTAAGGTGTTTGGGCTTCTGAAGCAGAGAGGTTCATGGGAAGAAGATGCCTCCAGCAGAATAAGAAAAAACCTCCAGAAGAGAGGAAGCCAAGAACAGGAAGGAGGACACAAGCCATGTGGTAGATGAAAGTCATTCCATGTTGCTTAGAACATCACCATAGCGTGGAGAATAGCAATCCAAAGGGACGTATGTATAAATGGGGTCATATTTGAGGAATAGAATTAAGACTTAGCTTAGATGGACTAAGCTTGCACAATCCAGGCCAAGCCTTATTAAAATCCATCAGGTCTCTGTGTGCTCATTTACAATGGCGGATTATGGATTAACACTACTGACCAATTAAATATAATCTAAATACAGGTTAATAATTTAATTAGACATTTTCTTCACATCCTCAACTCTCTGTGATATTAGGATACTAACATAAAGGATTTCAAATTCATCATAGTACAATAGACAGGTTTAACGATGGAAGTTAAACAGTTAGTGAGTTGTATTGATCCACTCAGAAGATTGTAAAAGGTCATTTTAAAACTCTTTATTAGTGTCAATCCATGCATCATAAAAAAGGTTAAGTGACACGACCCAGAACATCTCAAGCTTATCTACAATACTTAATTCATTCTCTGTGCCATTGGTTGCTTTATAGCAAAAATATGAATGTGAAGTATGCTCAAACCATATATGACCTAGTAAGGATGTGTTTAACAATTATAAAATTACAAAACTGTTCTGAATAGGTTGTGTAGAGCTAAGTTTATGGAAGTAGGATTGTCACCCAGGCCAATGTTAAGATGGCCAACCTCATTCATAGAGGTGTAGCTGGAGGTCAAGGCTGTTCAAAAGAAAAGAATGACCTCAGTAAAGGGAAAGGCTAATAGGGAGTTTCAGTCACTTTAATTGAAGTCAGTGCATAGAAAGGCTACTTTTGTTGGTTGCTTTTCATTCAAATAGTTAAGAAACAAACTAGTTTTTGTAAGATTTGTTTTGTAATTACAAGAATCTAATAAAGACAATACAAAAATGTCTAGAAATTGAAATATGCAGAATTTGCAAATCTGAGAACAGTATTAATTTTATTGTATTTAGGAGTGTTTGATAAAAATAAGAGGAATAAATGTGATAATATTGATTAAAAACTATTTGTAGGTTCTGTGGTAGAAAGATCACCTATTTAGTTCAGAAGACCATTTTCCAATGTTAGGTACTTACTTTTAATAGACATATTATAATAAATGAAAGAGGATATAGGGAAATATTGTTCTCACTCTAATGTGAGCTCTCATGTTAGTAAAAAATCAGGTGTAAGAACTTTTAGAACTGGAAACTGAGTCCCAAACAGTTTATCCATGTTAGTACCTTAGCAAACAATTTAACACCCCTGGTCCAAGGTTTCCAAAACAAAGTCACTTTCTTACTAACTTTTAAAATTTCTTACTAACCTCAGCAAGGTTTTCAATTATATTACCATAAAATTGTTCCCAATATTAAATTTCTACAGCCCTAAAGGATTTGAAATCCTAGAAACCTTCAGACAACTTCAGATGAATTACTGACCAGAGATATTAAATGTGTAAGATGAAGGATTTTAAAGGAATGCCTCTAAGTTTTTCTTTAGTTAACATATAACAGTAAGGATGGTCTAAGGAGAATAAACAAAAACTGCAATTAAATACTCTCAGGAAAATAAGAGAAATCAAGCATCCAATAATGTCCCCTTTCTCCTCATTGGAGTTCTGCGCAACCACAGACCATCGCTTCAACTCTCTTGGATGTAAAGAGCAGATGAACAGGAAAAAAGGACATTTTTTTTGTGTGTGTGCCACAGCCTGGTATGCTATACATATGATAAGGCAGGCTCCTGTTTAATGACTAAGTGAAAAAATAACCTGAGATTACCTCTCATGTACATAGTATCTCATGCACATACTTTGTTTTTCCAAATTTTCCAATTCTTCTGAAATGACTAGAGCTAATTTGGCTAAAAAATATGGATTGCTCCATGAGCCAAAATCATTAAGGTTGTAGATGTCTTTCTCTAGAAAGTCAATAGAGTTACATGATTTTGTGTGTGTGTGTGTGTGTGTGTGTGTGTGTGTGTGTGTGTGTGTGTTCACTTTGTAAGTATTCGATTAAGGGAGACAATATAACTTGCTTTGTGGAAAAGTTCTCCCATGACTTTTTGAACAATTTACTGGCTGCTAGCCTGGTCAGGTCTTGGAGAAGATGAGGCAGCAAGAACTGGCACCACCAGTGGAAGACACAAACAAAACAATGAATGGCTTTTAATAAGAACAATCAACCTAGAAAAAAAGTAAAAAAAAAAAAAAAAAAAAAAAAGAAAAAGAAATGTACCTTATGTAAGCAGAATAAAGACAAAAGTGAATTTCAAGTTTTCCCAAATCCCAGTATTCAAGGAAGTCTGACAGAGCACGCGGTTGGTTCAAGGCTAGGCTAGGATCATTGGTCTTGGCTTTCTCCTTCTGTTCCTTAGCTCTGCTTTCTTAATTGTTGGAACTGGCCTCTGTCATCATTTTTGCAAGAGAGAGTAATTAAATGTGCCCACAGCTGATTCAACAACAATGAGTCTGGTGAATTATACCCAGGTCAGTGGTAGGAAGTGAGAAAGAATTTCTGGAATTGTCATGAAGGGAAAATTAACAAGGAAAATAAGAGGAATAAGTGTGATAATATTGATTAAAAGCTATTTGTAGGTTCTATGGTAGAAAGATCACCTATTTAGTTCTGAAGACCATTTAGTCTGAACTAAATAAGTGTGTTTGAACAATCTGAGTGATTGAACAAGGGGGAAAGACAAAGAAAGGGCAAGAAAGAGAAGTGGGTGAGAGATACACACTCACCATCTAAGGAGCAGAATGACCAAGAGCTAAAGATAGATTTCAAACTGAGACTAGATCCCAGATATTGCTGTGACAAGCAAGTATTTCCAAATCATGTCATCTGCACCACAGACCCAAAAGCAGCAGTAGGTGAACTGCTAGCCAAGGTGTGGAACAATCTCAGCCTGTGTGCTCTTTCTCATCCTGGCTTCTTTCTTTTAGATTTGGTTTCATTTTGACATACCCATAAGGAAGCAGCAAATAGTAAACTTTTGTCACATTTCTACTTGACTACACCTTTGTTTCATATCCTTTGTGCAGAGTCAGGGAACTGAACAGACACCACTGAATATCAGCATAGCAGCCTTCCTGGGCCCCAGAAATAGCACAGTCAAGCTGTGAGATTGGCTAGTTCCTGCTTAAGGGAACCATTAAAGAATGACTAACAGAAAGACAGCTACTACCAAAGCAAAGAACATTACTGTTCTGTTGTTGTTAAGAGACACCATGATGGAGGCAACACTTATAAAAGAAAACATTTAAAGCATGTGATTGGGAACTTGCTTACAGTTTTAGAGGGTTGGTCTATGATTATCATGGCAGAAAGCAGACTGGCATGGCACAGGAGTAATATGGTTTACTTAGCTCAGGGCTTTACATCCTGATTCATAGGGAGCAGGCAGAAAGTTGAGTGACTATATCTTGAAACTGCAATTTAATTATCAATTGTAGTTATTAGTAAGTATAAACTGTAAGATTAAGTCGGCCGGCAGAGTAGCTGGTGGCTTGGCAGAGGACCCAGGAGCCTGGCCCATATGCCTTTACCGGTTGCCTGATTTGTCCTGGGGAAAGAGCCCCGGGACCAAGGGTGGCCTACACCACCTGTGACCTAAACTCTGTTAATTAATATATGTTGTTATATTAGGCCAGTGGAACTGTCAGCAGCTTGGTGGGAGATTCGCCAGGGTTCAAGGGGAGTCTGGGAGTCTGACACCCAGGGATTAATTGGACTGAGGGCCTATAAGCCACCGCAGTCCTTTCCTCAATAAATAAATACACCAAGACCTTTTAATGCTTTTTTTAACTTTTTTAATAATTTATTTTTTATTTCTTCAAGTTACATCTCAATCACAATCCCCTCTCTACTCCCCCCTCCTGTCCCACCTTTCCATTCTCTTCCCCCTCAACACTCCCATCCTCTACCCTTTTTTTGGTTTAAGGTATATCTTTTTCCCCCCAACAGCTCCCCCTTTCAGACCAACCAATGTTTCTTTCTCTTATAACAATAAATACAATACAAAACAACAGAAATAAATAGGCCACAAGTATGAGAGTTATATGACTTAGCATACATTCCCAATGTCCAGTCCATATGTATTTGGCACCTGACTTTAACATTCTACTATCTAACCATCTCCATGAGTTTAAAGTTCTATATCTAACTCAGCTTTCATACTAACTTGCCTCACAATTTTAAAAATATCTTCTTAGATCCAGAACACCCTCTTGATTCTAAACAACTCAAAATTTAATTATGAGACTCTAGCTATCTATTCTTCAATCACCTCAGAGACCTGAGAGGGATAAATATATATGATTATATGGGAAGTGCAGGGCCCACAGCTTCCAATACTAAGAAATGACATACCAATGGCTCCCTGGACAGTTCCCATTTTCTCTCCATACATTACAGCATCAATCTTCAGCCATTTGGTCCTGTTTCTCTGACGGACATTGATTGTAGAGCAGGAATTATGAAGGACTTACCTATCCTGTCTTGGCAGAGCTAGGCTGTCGACCTACCTGCTTCCTAGTTTTGTCCCTTTTGGACAGCATTCTGTCTACAGTTGAAGCAAGGGCTTTTTCTTGCCAAGAGATAGGCTTGCCACTAATTCAACCATCTAACACTGGAGATTCTTCAATGCTCATCTTCTACTTGGAGTAGAATAGGGGGTGCTGTCAGGAGCTGACATGTCTCAATATCAAAAAATCTTAAGTTAAGAAAATATCCTTGAATGCCATATTCTGCAGATCTCTTGAGGTTTTTGAAGACCCCCTATCTATCTCTTATATTTAGGTAAGCAAATGTTACTTGTCTCTTAGCAACTTGATTTCTGAGTAGCTTAGAAAATAACTGTGATAGACTGTCATAGTACCTAACAAAATGACATGCTTGCATGACTATTAGTTTGCATTTCTTAATTATCCTAAACAGTTTATGATGGTTGGTAGCAAAAGGCCAAAACTTCACATTTTATTTTTAAGCATTACTAAGTACAATACCTTTAAGAAGCGTTGCCCTTAATTTTGTATCAATATACAAAGATCAATACCAATGTGGCCAAATATAATCTTAATTTTGTATTGATATACAAACATCAGTACCTATGTAGCCCAATACAATCGTAATTTTGCATCAATATACAAGGGTCAATACCATTGTGGCCAAATATAATCTTAATTTTTTATCAATATACAAAGATCAATACCGATTTAACACTTAACCCTTAGTTGGGCAGAGTCTCAATTAGCTACTCTAAGTTAACGCCATCACCTAATCCCAAACCACCATGTGCCTGCAATTACCTTCCAGAGTTCTCAGTTACGCCCATCTGCTTCTGTTCCTCCTGGGGGAAGAAAGATTCTCTCTCTAAAGCACAGGGTTCCTGTTCTAATCTCAGGAAATCCCACCTTCCTACACTCTTTCTGCCCAGCTAATTGGCCATCAGTGACTTTTATTAATCAATCAAGAGAATACCGCAGAAGGGGTGATAATCAGACCTCAGCATTGAAATCAGTCTCTCAGAAGCAATGATATTAGACCTTCCCTCAACAATATCTGGTGTGGGCTTTTGACATCCCCCAGTAATACACCTCCTCCAACAAGGACAACCTCTGAAACCTTCCCTAACAGTTCCACTAACTGGAGACAAAACAGTCCAACATATCGATCTATAGGGACCATTTTCATTCAAACCACCACAGTATGCCTCCCATCAAGAGAAAAATGAGAATCTGGAAAGTGTCCATTTGCCACCTTGATGACGGTGTCCCAGTATTTGACGACTGAAATAGAGAAATTGGTAGTGACATCAGCTGGTAGAATTGGGAGCTAGCTTGTGCCAAGCTGGGTCAAGATTCAAGAGAACATTTCATCCTGGAGACCAGCATCTTCCATGTGACAAGCTAGAAGGAACCTTTTGTCTGTGTATGTATGATAGACCCTCTTTTAAACCATGCCAGACTGGGGGATGGTATTATTAGAGTACTGAAAAATAAATGTCCTTAGACTCCATCTTATATACTGTGGTGATTTGTGTAGGTTTGCCCCCCATAAACTTACATATTTTAATGCTTTGCCCACAGATAGTGACACTATTAGGAGGTAGGCCTTGTTGGAGTAGGTGTAGCTTTTTTGGAGGTTTCCTATGCTCATGATCTGCCCAGTGTGGAATGACAGCCTCTTCCTTGGTTTCTTCAGAAGCCAATTTCCTCCTGGTTGTCTTTGGATCAAGATGTAGAACTCTTGGCTCCTCCAGTACTATGTCTGCCTGCATGCTGCCATGATTTCCAGGAAAATGATAATGGACTGAACCTCTGAAACTATAAGCCATCTCCAATTAAATGTTTTCCTTTATAAGAGTTGCCTTGGTCATGGTGTCTCTTCACAGGAATGAAACTCTAATTAAGACATATACATATAGGCTTTATGTCACAAATGTGGAGTTTTATCTACTATCTAGGTGCAGCTTCCATGATTGTCAGAACATTATGGTTGATTTCCTTTACAACTATGCATTTACCTCCCTCCAGTCTCTCTCTCTCTCTCTCTCTCTCTCTCTCTCTCTCTCTCTCTTTGGGTGTCTACCTCTGTCTCTCTATCACACACATTCTTTATCCTTCCCTTTCTTCTTTCTCTACCTTCCATCCCTGACTACCATTTATCTTTATCTCTCTCTACAATACCCAAGATATTAAATGGTAGGCTATGTAGGTGGACTGAGAATGGGAAAGAAATGTTTGAAAGTATTTACACAGCATAGTTTCCATGTTAAACTCTGGTATCAGTTCTGAAAACAAGCTGTGCACTCCCAATGAGTGCCAATAACTAGTGTTCATTGTAGTATTCTTCTTTCAAGGTTCATTCTTTTCTCTTATGTATTGTTAATTCAGGTTTAAGATTACAACTAACATAAAATAAAATATAAAAAAATGTTAAGACAAGAAATGTATGTACCTCACAAGCCTGGAGGGAGGCCTTCATTGCTAAGCAGCCCAGGAAAGCCTGAGTAGGACCGGTCAGCAGCTATGATCCAGTCTCAGTAGCCATTTGCCAATAAACTAATATGGCACCAGGTATTTGAGATTCTATTTCAATTTACTAATGGAGAAACTGATCAGCCAGCTTAGGGTCATGGGCTCACAAAAGCAGCAATGTTGGAGGTACTGTTTCACAAACATGACCACAAGTGGCCATGGGGGCTGTAGGTTGTCAGGCTAAGAACAGGAACATTTTAGTGAGAACTCTTCATTTCAACTCCTGCACTTCATGCATTCATGTAATACAGAGTCCCAAGTAGCTAAGCCTGGCTTCAAACTAGCTATATAGCTGAAGGGGACCATTAACTTTTGACCCTCCTACCTCTACCTCCCATGTTGAGATTACAAACATGCTCCACAATACCTATGAATGGAACTTGAGGCTTATTCTTGAGAGGTCAGCTCTCTACTACCTGAGCTACATCTCCACCCAATTATTCCCTTTTAGACTTTTAAAAATTAATTGCTTTCATAAAGGGCAAATAATGTAATACAATACTGAATTAAAATAGTTAAAATCTGAAGAACATTTCTAGGAAGAACTTGTGTGAGCTGGAGAGAACGCTCAGTGGTTAAGAGTGCTTCCTGCTATTGCAAAGGATTCAAATTCTATTCCCAGCACCAAGTCAGGATATTGCAACTGCCTGTACAACCAGTGTGAGGAGATCCAAGCCATGCTCAGCATACATGGCACTGCACCCATGTGCAGACACTCACACACGGACATAAGTATAGACATATAATTAAAAATTAAATCTCTTAAAAAGAGGAACACATAAATGCATATAACAACAAATAATGGAAAGATAGGCCAGGAATTTGAAAACGAGCAAGGACGGATATGTGGGAGTGCTTGGAGGGAGAAAGGGGGAAAAAGAAATGATACAATTATAGTGTAATGTCAAAATAAAAGAAATAATTTTTTAAAAAATTCAAATGCTACTTCAAAAGAGTAAGAAAGGACTCATAAGGCTAGTAAATAATTTGGACACTCAGAGTCTATTTGAGCGTTATCAAATTGGCGATCTATCATTACAATAGTAGGAATTCAATATAAGAAGAAGTTTTGGGGACACTTAGTTTGTACCTTCACTTTATGGCTGAGAAAGATGACTACAATGAATTAAATTAACAGTCTGTATTCCTACAACAGGTATTGGATTTGGGGCTAGAGTGATGATGTACTGATATCCAGTGGCATTCTCATGTCTGCATCCTGCTCCGTGCCTAGATTCTCCCTACATATCCCCATCCTGACCAAGCACCCAAATACTCAGCATTCAGATCTTGAAACCTCAGCACAGAATTCTGTCTACCAGACACTGTCTGGGTTTCCATAGCTAAGCACTCTATTAATTGGCATCTTTGTACAATAGCATTTGGTGAATCTGCCTCCAAATGCATGACTATCTAGACAAGGAAGGGCACACCTGTAGTCACAGGTACTGTGGAGGCTAACCTGGAAGTCTGACTCACACTCAGACATCTTGGGCCAGATCAGGTGAAAGAAAAGTTACACGTCCTGAAGCCATTCCTGCTAAACAGTCGGAAGTGGAAATGGAGACAAGCGGCCTATCCACTTTCCATTACTCATGAATTCTATACAGTTTTAGTCAGTCTTCAAAAAACTTGAACAAAAGTTCATGGAATAGATTCGACTGGACATACTTGAACTGAAATAGAATGGACTGAACTGGGAAAGAATGGGGAAGAGACAAAGGAGCTGCCCTCGTCAGGAATCCTGGCTGCCCAGAAACTGAATCATCACTGGGAAATCAGAAGTAACAACTCTCTTCCACTCTGAGTCCCATTTAACACTGAACTTTAAGCCAGAATTGCAGTTGACATTCCACAAGAAGGTACTAATACCACTAGAAAATTTCAGGTATGTTAGAATATGATGAGTCTTTTAATTTTAATAAAAATACATCTGCACCGAGGCTTGTCTGTAGGGAGAGAAACAGCCTGGTTAAGCCCTTGAAAATGTCCCTCCTGTCCAGAGATGGCTGCCCCTCTTTTTACGCTACTCCTTGGGGATGGGAAAAGCCAGTCTTGGCTTGAATTCCTTATAAACATAGAAACAAACAGAGTCCTGCTTGCTTATTAATCTCTACATGACATATACAGTACAGATGGTGGCAATGAATGTTGCTCTATTATGGAAGCATTTAAACTGTGTAATTACGGTCTTATTTCATTTCATCCCATCCTGCCATTCCTACAATCTATCTAAGACAAACAAAGAGATGCCTATAATAAATTACTGTAAGAGTACAGTTAGTTTTCCCAAGCATAAATCTGATGAAAATGGAAGTTTAACGATTCAGGCCATATGCAGTCTTACATGGAACTACTGCATCAACAAAACCAGCTGTTTTCAAGTTCTATTAGGAGCCAGTATTAAAAGGAAAGTAAATATTAAGTCTGAACCTAATTCTATTTTATAAATATTGCCATTCATTTAAAAAAAATACATCACTTGCTTCTCTCTTTTAATTGTAACTTCTTCAATTTGATTAGAAAATATTTTTCTTTTCATTTTGTAGGTCAAATAATGTTTCTCCCTGGAAATAAGTCTTTTTATTTTGTTTTGTTTTAAGCTGTCCTCTCTCCACCACTTGGTACATATCATCTCCTTGATTCCAAAATATCCCAAAGAAGTGCTGTGGTGCCTGCAGAAAGCTCTTCTGCAAAAATTATTCAGCTATGTGAGAAATGTTTTATGTAGAGGACTGTTCTTTCACACACAGAACTCAGGTTCTGATATGCGCTGGGAGATTTTCATAAAAGGGGACGTATTGTTATACCCAGTCACATCTCTGAAATGGAAATACTGTGCATATTTTTCACAAATATCAGCTGTACCTTAGATTACATATTTATCTTTTTAGATTTTTTATGTCCACGAGTGTTTTATCAAGATGTATGTATTTCCATCACAATATGAGTGCCCAAGGATGCAAAAGAAGGGGTCAGATCTTCTGGAATTGGAGTTACATACAGATGGTTGTGAGCTGTCTTGTGGGTCCTGGGAACCGAACCCAAGTCCGCTGTAAGAACAAGAACTCCTTCTAACCTCTGAGCCATATCTTTAGTCCCTTATTTTATTTTATAATGAAATAATGTCACTTTGAGTTAGTATAAATGATACATATTGATCCATGAAGCATTTTGATGGCTATGTGTTCAGCAAAAATGTGCAGATTGTAAACAGTGTGGGTAGTCACTTTCATACTATTATGTAGCAGACTGTGCTCCCTCCTAACCAGAAATATTTTTTATAAATGAATTTTCTGAGATAGGATGTGTGTGTGTGTGTACTTAAATGCATATAATACTAAATATACTTAATAATTCATATTAACAAACATATATACTGTTTAGATACTGTGCTGTTTAATTGGTACATTGTCATAGTACAGCTAATGATATATACACCATCTGTTTATGTGCTCTCCACTGAACCACATGCCAAGTAACATGTCAAACACTCTGAAAGGAATAGTTTAGGAGTCACTGTCTTCCCTGGTCATTAGGGGGTGTCTGTCCTCACATATCCCCACTCCCTGAGGAGATGCTGGTGCTCACATGCTTCCTGAGGGCCATTTTTTCAGAGCTACTGACACTGTGCAGCCATTTCTTTGATGCTCGCTGGTGTCTATTTTCGCTCAGTACATTTTCAAATCAGCACTTACTGAAAAGGAAACCACCATTGTTCTGACCACTATTGTTTTCTAGAACAGCAGAAACTTTACTGAAAGCAAAGTTGCATACAGCCTTTACCCACAGTTTTTATTTTTCACCAGTAAAGAGAACAAAGCTCCAGACAAGACCATTGTGGGAATCCATCTGCAGCTGGGTTTCCTCCCCACAAGCCTTATGCACCATACATAATATTTAATGTTGTTTAGTTTTTAAAACAATTGCCTATCAAAGCATCCAGGTCCTCTTGATAAGGGAGCAAGGCCTTTCCTGCAATTGTGAACCAGGAAATGCTGGCCCCTTGGCGAGACTCACTGTGTCCCCTGGCTTGTAACCTCCACTCTGCTAGCTGGAATGTGTTACTTTTAAGCACCTAGACTAACAGGAAAAGAAAGTTGTTACTTCTTTCCATGTGAGAGAAGCCGGCATGAGAAGGCAGTGAGGCAAGGGACTGTCTCAGGACCTGGGGGATCTAATCTTAGATTCATTTACTACATTCCAAGCTGCAGCCACCGAAAGTCTCCTGTTACTATCGGTTCAAAGCTTTCTGTTCCCCAACCCCTTACATCGCATATGCTGTCCAGGACTGAACAATGAAGACAAGATCCTGAGGAAGGGGTATGGTCCTCCTCTGTTCTGTTGTTACATGGGGTGAAGAATTTGTCTTATTTTGAAGACCTGTACTGAAAATATATTACTTGAAACCGAGTCACTAAAATAGCAGCACATATTCTTCACAGTGGCCGAGTGTTGAAAAAGCATTCAGGGTGACATTGTACTGACCAAATACTCAGGCTGAATATTTTAACAGAGCAATACACTCATACTCACCCAGGTAGAGACTTGTACTGCAGGTGCAATCTATGGCATGCACATAAAAATGAAAGCATCTCTTGCATTATTGTCTCCAAGGAGTTGTCTTTAAAGAAATTAATCTGCTGCAAGAAAATCACATAATCAGTGTGAAGGGCTATCCTTGGTAATGGACAAAGTACGCCAACTGTGTTACACCCAGCTTTTAATGTCCTTCCTTGGGCTTTGGAAGTTCTCTGTCCTGCAACCAGAGTCTTGATCAAATGTCACCTCTGGTCAACACTAAAGATGGTGCACTGCACCCTATCCCCACTGCTTTGCCTGCTGTGTGTTTTATAGACCTTAGCACCTGTGTGTACTTAAATGTATATAGCACGACACATGTTTGGTTTTTACTTATTTGTTTGAAAGTTCTCCTCCTAAGAATAAGGGGCCTGTATGAGAGAAGACTGCTGCCACTACTGTACTGCCCAGAGGATCAGGTGAAAGTAGGCTGTTATTAGTGACAAGGGGCAAGCAAATGGGGAGAAAAAATAGCAACTTAATTCCTAGAAACCTCTTTGTCAAATTGTCATGTGAAAATAGCTGTAATGAAGTGAACAGAGAGCTATTAAAAAGTTCCTATAAGTCAATGGTGAAACATTCTCATTTTATACTGGATTTCATTTCACTATCACAACTCCCACCCGCAGTCACAGAAGGAATTAGTTAGATTTGCATATGCTACAGATAGCTAGTACTGGATATGAAAAAGAGCTTAGGTAAAGCTGACTGACCAGACCATCCTAGTCTTCTCTCCTCCCAGGGAAATATCACACATGTAACCGAACTTTTAAATTATTATTTAACACTTATTTATTACTAAATTCACTTATAACAAACACCATTAATTTCTTAACTATTAATCCTGTAAATTCCTACAACCCCTTTAACCTATCCACTAAACCTATTGATAATCATAACAACTACTTTCATACCCTTTTAGAATGATACAGTCTCTGGGGCAGGTCCTCAGTCGTCAGGAAACCAGTCTCGGGGGTAGACTCTTTAACGCACTTAGCAGTCCTTTTTCTGGAATAGCTCAGATGCAGGTTCGTCAGGGTAAATTGGCTATCGAAGTCTCACTTTAAATAAGGCTTGAGGCTTTCTTCTCTCTGGGAGACCTCAGCGTCTGTAGGCCACCTTACTTCCTTCGTATCAGCAACTCTGCCGTTCTGCCTCAGTCTTTAAAGCTGGCCACAGTTCCGTTCAGGCCACTGTTCGGACAGGTCAAACCCCTCTAGGCAAAAGCTGAGCCACAGGGTTTAGTCCTTGGCCTTTTGCTGTCTTGCCGAGGCTTTCTCTGCTCACCAGCTTCCTTCTGCCTCAGGGAGATCTGGCCATTGGTCTACCAGAACTTTCTCCAGCAGGACTCTCGGAGCTCTCTCATATCGGGGGCCCTTAGCACGCACGCGCCTCTCTGGCGTCATCCACTTGTCCTTAAATAGGATCACTCCTTGTTCCACCTGCTTCAGCTTAATTTGGGCTCTGCCCACTTAGCAGTTGAAAGCAATGCCAGGTCATAAAGTCTTTCCTTGTTTCACCTGGCTTCAACCTTGTTTTTCAGTCCAAAGAGACTCCCCTCATTTCACCTGACTTCATCCATAAGCTGATAAGCTAACTGCTCACAGCAAAGTTGATCTTCATGCCCCGAAATAAGAGACTGTATCAGAAACTTAGGTATTCACTAAATCTAACTTATATTAACCTATCAGCCCCTTCACACACATGTCTTTCTTTTCTGCATTACAGACTGAGAGCACTTGGGAATGGTTGATTAAGACCAGACAAGAGTTCACTCTGCAACTATTTTGCTATAAAAGCCATCAAGAGGGCCTGAGTCTGATCCTAAGCATTCACTTAAATGGTGGCAAGTGTGTTAAATTGAAGGGCTGGGGAGGTGGATATTGTTCCATCTCCAGGTTCACTGGCCACACAGCTTAGGCTGATTGGTGTTCTAGTGGTCGTTTGTTGCTGTGACATACACCATGACCAAAGACATTTTGAAGGGAAAGGGGTCTACTTGGCTAATAATTTCAAATCACTGTCCATAATAACAGGGCTGTCACAGCACCAGTTGCTTGAGATAGCTGGCCACACACATTCCTAGTTAAGATCAAAGGGAAGAAGCACATCCATTTACATCTGCTTGCTCCTGCTTTCTTGACTTTTATTAAGTCTTAGACTATCTTCTTAGGTCATGGTGCCACCCATAGTGGGCTAGATCAATCAGCATTCAAGACAACTACCCACAGACATGTCTGTAACCAATATATTCTAAGTCATCCCTCAGTTGAGATTCCTCTCTGACATAGTAATCCTAAATAGTATCAACTTTGCAGTTAGGGAGAGGAAAAAAGAGAGGGAGAGGACTTGACCTAATAAGAGAAGCTTATCCAGGTTTCCTCAGGACTCTTTCCATCTGGATGGTGTCCTCGAGGGGACTCTTCATGATACAATATTATGATACAGCCTGCATGTTTTCTATCTCAGATGTTGCCTTGACAAAGGTGAAGTATGACAAGCTCATAGTTACTCCCTACTCTAAGAGTGTGAGCCGACAGGAACATGGCAAAATATAGACATGATTTCACACCTGCCTAGGCCACCAGTTCTGAGGAGAAGATTCTGGGGTCCTTCCCTGGACCCCTTCCTGGGCTCACTGTCTACAAAACCACACATGTTCATTGTTTCTGCTCTTACACCTAAGCAGGAGGCTTTGGGATCCACTCCTAATTCCCACTTCATTGTCTTCCTCCCACCTCCCACTCAGATGTCTCCACTGAGGTCATCTCCAGCTTCCCTGCAGATCCGTTTCTGCCAGTGCACCATAACTCAGCATTGCTCCTCACAGAGCAGCCTGACGCTCCATCCTCAGTCGTCTTAGACCTCTCCTTCTTTATCCCACTTGTCACCAACCATCAAGCTGATTTTTCCCTTTGTTTATATTATCAAAGTGTGTCTGTTCTTCCAGTTCCTATTGCTAGAACTATCACCAAGACAGCTTTCTATAAAACCATTCTACTTGTCTTTCTGTTGCGGTGAACACCATTAATAAAAGTAGCCTGGGGAGAACAGGGTTTATTTAATCTTACAACTTACAATCCATCATTGGGTAGAGGTAGGCAGGGTAGTCATTCAAGCAGGAACGTGGAGATAGGGACTGAAGCAAAGACCATGAAGGAATGCTGTGTACTGGCTTGTCTACTTGGCTTGCTCAGCCTGCTTTCTCCTATAGTCCAGAACCAGCAGCCAAGGAGTTGTACTGCCCAGAGTAGGCTGTACCCTCCCACGTCAATAATTAAGTTCCATAGATTTTTGCACAGGCCAGTCTGATGCAGGAAATTTCTAGACTGAGTTTCCCTCTTCCAAGGTATCTCTAGTGTGTGTCAATCTGAAAAGAGAATGAAGAAGAGACACACAAAAAAAACAAAACAACAACAACAACAGAAAAAAACTCAACCAAAAAAAAAAAACCTAACCAGTACAAATAGCATTTGCTCTTTGATTTCTCAATTAACTTTGTACAGTAGTTTTAAACCTTTCTTCTACACAGTATGAATCTTACTCATTGATCATATGTTGTAAAACTTTCAACCACTCTCCATCTCAGATAGAAACAATGTTAAACACTTAACATGGTCTTCCACACATCATATGTTCTAGCTTTTCCTTGAAATTTGGGATGATGATACCTCCAGATGTTTTTTTATTGTACAGGATTGATTTAGCTATTCTGGTTTTTTTTGTTATTCTATATGAAGTTGAGAATTGCTTTTTCCAGGTCTATAAAGAATTGTGGTGGTATTTTGATAGGAATTGCATTGAATCTGTATATTGCTTTTGGTAGGATGGGCATTTTTATTATGTTGATTCTACCTATCCATGAGCATGGGAGATCTTTCCATCTTCTGATGGCCTATTCAATTTCTTTCTTCAAGGACTTGAAGTTCTTGTCATACAGATCTTTCACTTGCTTTGTTAGAGTTACCCCCAGGTATTTTATATTGTTTGTGGCTATTGTGAAGGGCATTGTTTCCCTAACTTCTTTCTCAGCCCATTTATTTGTTGTATAAAGAAGGGCTTCTGATTTTTTAAATAAATTTTTTATCTAGCCACCTTGCTGAAGGTGTTTATCAGCTGTAAGAGTTCTCTGGTGGAATTTTTGGGGTCACTTATGTATACTATCATATCGTTTGCAAATAGGGATAATTTGAATTCTTCGTTTCCAATTTGTATCCCCTTGATCTCCTTTAGTTGTCTTATTGCTCTAGCAAGAACTTCAATTACTGTGTTGAAGAGATATGGTGAAAGTAGACATACTTGTCTTGTCCCTGAGTTTAGAGGAACTGCTTCAAGTTTCTCACCATTTAATTTGATGTTGGCTACTAGCTTGCTGTATATCTCCTTTATTATTTCTAGGTACGGCCCTTGTATGCCCATTCTCTCCAGGACTTTTAGCATGAAGAGGTGTTGGATTTTTGTCAAATGCTTTTTCAGCATCTACCAAGATGATCATGTGGCATTTTTTTTCTTTCAACGTGTTTATATGGTGAATTACATTGATGGATTTTCATATGTTGAACCATCCCTGTATTCCTGGGATGAAGCCTACTTATCATGGTGTATGATACTTTTGATGTGTTCTTGGATTCTGTTTGCCAGTATTTTATTAAGTATTTTTGCATCATGTTAATGAGTGAAATTGGTCTGAAGTTCTCTTTCTTTGTTGGTCTTTGTGTGGTTTAGGAATTAGTGTGACTGTGGCAGTGTTCCTTCTGTTTCTATTTTGTGGAAGAGTTTGAAGAGTATTGGTATTAGCTCTTCTTTGAAGGTCTGGTAGAAGTCTGTGCTGAAACCATCGGGCCCTGGGCTTTTTTTTGGTTGGGAGATGCTTTTCCTACTTCTTCACTTAGAGCTTTTAATAGTCACTCTCCTCCAAATTGCTCTCTCAAATGTGTATCAATGTCAAATTATTTTCCTGTGGTAGATCTTGCCCATCACCTTGGTTACCCCTCAACATTCATGGGTTTGGTAGCTCTTTTGATCCATAATGACTGACCATATTATTTATAATGATCATATTAGTTATAATTTCACTCCCATCTTTCCAACTCTCTTTTAACTTTCAGAGTAAAATTTTAAGCATGTGAAAATTGTCACTATATGTCTCAAAATATGTATCACGATGCCTGATTAATCGGAAAGACTCATTAACTTGATAGGTGAATAAATAAAGATAGTTATTGTCATAGCTGGGTCTGTGACCCTAAGCTGGACATCAAGAGCTCCATTCTAAGTGTTTGGCTGCACTGAGAAATCTTAAATTGGTTGCTTTTGTGAGATTATTTCTTTCTGTGTTTAAAAGTGGTTTGTTAATCTCAAAAATGCCTTTTAGTATATAATTCTAATACAAATCAGCTAAGAATACAAGAGAATAAGAAACAAAACAAATAAATAGAGGACTTGAAATATAAGTCTGAGATAGAGTGCACCCCTTCCATGTTTGAGGTCCTAGATTCAATTCCCAGCAATTCAAACAAAAGACTAAAAAATATGATGAATCAAAATAGCTAACTATATTGCAGACAATTTTAAATATCTGCTATAGCATAAAGATATTACTTGATATACAGATATTATTATTTTGCTGGACTATAACAGAAGAAAAACTAGACTTCATAACTAAGAAACAAAACACTCTGGGTGTTTTCTGAAGGAAAGAAACAAGCAAGCTGAAGAAGAAGCCTGAAGTGCTAGCCTATGGCAATTTGTGTAGCTAGAAACAAATGATCTGCTATACATTTTTCATGTGGCACAAAAAAGCTGCATCCTTTGTTCACACTTAGCTTCAAGTACCCATGGGATTCTATAGCAAAGCTGAGCAGGGTGGCAGGGATCTAGAGAGCAACTGGGGTGTGGGCAGATAGCACACAAAGCTGAGGTGTGGGCAAGAGGCAAACCATAGGAGAGCTGATAAAGGCATATCTGCTCTCTTTCCTTGCATACAAGACTGGAAAAGCCACTCACTTCACACAGTATCCAGATACTTTGATGCTGTAGATTAAACTGCATCAAGATAAGATGGGAGGTGACACATTTATTAGAAAAAAAGAACTGCAGCAAATTTAAAAAGCTCAGTGTGGATGGAATCAAAAGCAGGGAAGAAGTGTTGCTGGGTAGAATTCCAGCTCAATGGCTGGTAATCAGGGCAAGGCTCTGACCTCAAATCTATTGGGTAATATGCTCCAGCAGAAAGCAGCTCCTGGAAAGGTTCTTGCAGGGAGAGAGATGACTAGCTCAGTTTCCCAGTATTAATTAGTTTAACTTTTTAAAAAAGAACATCATTAAGATTTCTGAATTTTCATGGCCAAGCTTCCTAATTTGCAGAGCTCTGATAACTTCACACTGTGGACAGTAAGTTCTACCACGGTCATCCCATGGGGGCTTTGGCTCCCTAAGCTCTATGAAATCTTGCAACTCCTTGTGACTGGCCTCGAAGCTATTTCTAGAACACCAAACACATCCCAGCGTGTGGATACTTATTCTTACCACCTTTAACAGGAGAAGATGTTAATATGCCCTGTCCCATCAGCTAGGCCCAGACACCATGAGGTTGACTAAAGCAGAGGGACATTTCTCTAAATGATGCTTTGTGGTGCACAGAAGTCCACAGTTACAGGTGAGTCAGTGCTCCTGAAACACACATGCTTTTGAGTCGTTGACCAAAAGCACAAAATACAGCAAAACAACTAATGATAGCTGAATGTCAGAGATGACATCCTGAGGTACCTTAAAAACATCTGAGTTTGGGCACCCTGTTTAGCTGATAAAGCGTTCGCTTGCCTTGTGTGGAATGTCCCAGCAAGGCACAAACCTGAAATGGTTGTGCATGTCTGTAGTGCCAGCACTATGGAGAAGCAGAAATATATGGTCAGGCTGGGATATACAAGACCTGTTTCAAAACTCAGAAATTAACTGACCAAAGCAAAACAAAAGCATCTACAAACTGGGCAATGAGAGCAGAGGTAATATTCTGCGTATGCAAATTTGAACAGCAAGCTTAACTGAAGGTTTTCAAGAGTAATGTTTAAGCTTTTCTTTCTAGTTTAAGTTCATGAGCTACTTAAATACTAGAAGGTGCCACTTACGGATGCATTCTTTGTCCAGATGTCGACATGACTCAAGTCCTGTCTCCCTCTGATGGAGTTTGCTTAAGCGACTCAGTAAGCCCACTCTGCACATCACTCTATATCCTTGTCATTCTGGGTTAACTGTTAAGCCACTCCGTGTTTACTCTTTGTTTTTTTTTTTTTTTTTTTTTGTATCCTGCTAACACTCAGATTCAACCTGAGCTTTACCACCATTTTTAAAAGAGATGTGTTTATTTACTTTATTTGAGTTTTTTTTTATTACTGTATTCTTTTTTTTAATAATTTATTTTTTATTTCTTCAAGTTACATCTCAATCACAATCCCCTCCCTACTCCCCCCTCCAGTCCCACCCTTCCACCCTCCTCCCCCTCAGCCCCTCCATCCTCTTCCCTTCTTTTTTTTTTTTTTTTTAGTTTAAGGTATTTATTTTTCCCCCCAACAGCTCTCCCTTTCAGTCCAAATAATGGTTCTTTTTCTTATAACTATAAATACAATACAAAACAACAGAAATAAATAGGCCACGATTATAAGAGTTATATGGCTTAGCATACATTCCCAATGTCCAGTCCATATGTATTTGGCACCTGACTTTAACATTCTACTATCTAACCATCTCCATGAGTTTAAAGTTCTATATGTAACTCAGCTTTCATACTAACTTGCCTCATAATTTTAAAAATATCTTCTTAGATCCAGAACACCCTCTTGATTCCTAAACAACTCAAAATTTAACTCTGAGACTCTAGCTATCTATTCTTCAACCACCTCAGAGACCTGAGAGGGATAAATATATCTGATTATATAGGAAGTGCAGGGCCTGAAGCTTCCAAAACTAAAAAATGACATACCAGTGGCTGCCTGGACAGTTCCCATTTTCTCTCCATACATTACAGCATCAATCTTCAGCCATTTGGCCCCATTTCTCTGACAGACATTGATTGTAGAGCAGGAATTATGAAGGACTTACCTACCCTGTCTTGGCAGAGCTAGGCTGTCGACTTACCTGCTTCCAAGTTTTGTCCTTTATTTGAGTTTTATCATTTCCCTCTTTCCTTTTCTACCTCCAAAAGTGCATGCCTGCATGTACACCATGTGCATGCAGTGCCCGTGGAGGCCAGAAGAGGGAGGAGGCAAATCACTGGAAATCAGATTATGAGCCACCCTGTGAGTGCTAGGAATTTAACACAGGCCCTCTGCAGAAGTATTGGGTTTTCTCAGTCATTGAGGCGTCTCTCCAGCCTTCATCCATCGGATCTCTCTTGCTTTCAGTACTGCCGTCTCTTTAGCACACAAAGCAGTTCTTGGGGTCTAGAGAGCGGAGGCTCTTTGGTTTCAGCTCTTGCCGTGCTATCAGGAGGAGCTGAGTTCAGATCTGACACATCCCCTGCATTCAAGTAAAAAAGAAAAACAAAACATGACAAAACAAAGCAAAAACAAAGTAAAGACAAAGCCAGGTGCGACCGTGCACACTCCTGTTCCCCCAGCATTGTGGGTGTGACGGGACCAGTGCAATTACTTTAGCTGGCTGATTGCCAGTCCAGCTCCAGGTTCAGTGAGAGAATTGGCTCAAGGGAAAATATTATGAGTGAAATACGAAGGCACCTGATGTCCTCCTCTGACCTTTGTCCACATGAGCAAATGCACCCGTGCACAACCACACATACATCCATCTATAATACACACACACACACACACACACACACCACCACCACCACCACCAAAACGACAACAACAACAACAATAATAATAACAATAATAATAATACAGTTCCTGGCAGAGACAGGGCATTCAAAAGGCATCTATTGAGTGGGTTGGGTTACTGGATCTTTCAGCACAACCTATCAGCCTCTTAAGGCCTCCTAGCTACTATTTCCATAGCCTCAACCTTTTTCTGTTCTCTCAATGCGCCGTATCCACCACCAAACCTCTAACATAGTCATCACTGCAGCTGTGTTCACGTCTTTGCTCAGTTTCCAGAAGGACCCAAGTTTGCCACGTTCACGCCCTCCGCTGCCACCATCCCTCTCATCTGTGCCCATCTCAGTGAGTCCCTGAGTCCCCACAAACCCCCACTCTGCCTTTCTGAACAGGAAACATGAGGCACGCCTCCATCAAAGAACCTTCCAGGTTCCTCTATGTTCTTCTCACTACATGCTTCATGGTGGAATGTGTGATTATCTCTGTGTTTTTCTTCAGTGGCTGCTTTTCAAAGACTGTGGTTACCTAGATGTGAGTGGCTGACACTTAGACGTGCCCTACCAACATTTTTATAAAATAAAATGAGTGAACCAAGAGAGTATCAGAATGTGTCCTGCACAGATTGCACTAAATATAACACTTGGAGCACAGCAAAGTGAGTTGGCCTCCCTTGCGCAGCCTCTGCTTTGCACCTGTTATCTTTGATTTAAATTCTAATGAGATGGCAGAGAGCACTCATAAATATTTATGAAGACCAGAATTGGCACAGAGTGGCACACCCTGAGTGATGGTATTTCATGTTCAGCAGCCTCCCAGCTTCATGGCCACCAGTGCCATGAAATAGTGCTGCCAAAATTCCATTCCCAAAGTGGGCAAGCTTTCCCTCTCGCTCTTTGTTAAAGCCTGAACCCAGAAGAAACCAAACGTTTCACATAGTTTCATACAGTTGGCATAATAAGCTTCTTCATTATACCATAAAGCCACCAGTTTTCAGTAAACAAAATATTATGCAGAGTGTGCATATATATATATTTCTTTCCTTTTTTTAAGTGTGAAGGAAGAACAGTCCATTTGCTTGCTCTGACTCTCTCTGTTTGCAGTGATAGCTAAGATGTTGATGAATTTTCCAGAGTGATGCATACAGTGCATCCTTAAAGTTGAATAAAAGAGGGGAAAAGCCAATGCCAAGCTAGCTAGAGCAGCATCTTACTACATTTAGAAATCAAGATGGATATATTAGAACACAAATTCCAAGCACATCTCATCTTTCCAGAAACTTGGCTGTTTAGCCCCCATTCTGGAAGACTTGACAGCTATCTGTCCATTTGAGACTGATGGAGAATTTGTTTTACATCATGTTCTCCTCTATGTTTGTCATCTCTGTGTCTGCCGGGGCTTGAGGAAGATATTGCCAAACAACGAGGAATGTATGCACTCATTAACACAAATATCTTAAAAATTAAATGCAAGGAAACAAACATATGACTCATTTTTTATTCTAGAAGGGTATTTGGCAGTAGAAAATTAAAAAGAATTACAGGGTTATTCTTGTGACTTGGCAATAAAGTTCAGCACTCTCTCCCAGCTTGGGAAATGAAGGAGGGTCAGCAGAACCCTTGAAGGTGGTAAAAGAGTTGACAAATATAAAAATCATTTTGTTTTGTTCCGCTGCTTACAGGCATGGAGGTATTTTGAGGACTTTGCTTTCAAGACAAAGCATTCTTTTTAAGTAGTTATAAGCAAAATGAATTAAATTTCTTTGGAGAAGACTGAAATTATTTGTGTCTCAGATCAACTGCATAATCCAGAATTCTTTTTCAGCAATACTGGAGTTTTAATAAAATGTGTTTCTTTGGTAGTGTGTTCTTTAGTAGATCTAAAAACAGAAGCTGGTTAATGGTAGGACTGTCCACTTCAGCATTGAATTCTGTGGGTGACAGCAGATGATGACCTTGCCTGTGGGAAGGGATGCTGCATTTCTGTGCTTACCTGCACACACAGCTGCTGAAGGTTGCTCCTCAACATGCTTTCTACAATGAAGCCCCGAAGCAAACCCTGATTCTGTTTGGTGCATGGGCACAGGGACTAATGTACACACACCACTACAAAGCCTTGTTTATCAATAGTACAGCAAAAATTTTCATAATTTATCTATGCTATAATTCTGATATTCAAACCCTGATATAGTTTTTAGCAGAGAACACATTTTCAAACACAGTGGTTTGCCTCTACTTTTTTAAATGTTATTGGGGTTCTGTTGTTGGATTATTCTGTTGGTTTTAAGTCATATTTTAAAATCAGAATAGTCCCAAAAAATCAGTATGTATTCTTATTTTGACTATAAAAATATATATCATTAGTACACAGTAAGAACTGGGATGCTGCTTTCTTCTTTGCAGAGGTGTGAGCAACATGTTTTCTGGTTGGTCACAGTCCAGAAACATTGGCAGGTGGCAGCAAGGTGAAGAACCCCCCTCTGAGGTTGAGCTTGGTCTGTCAAGCTCCATTTCAGCCAGAGAGATTTTTGACAAGAAGAAATTGCAGAGTTCCTGCCTGCCCAACAGAAACCCAACACAGAGAGAATTGTAAGCAAAAGTACACAAATCCTTAGCAAGCTACAGTAACAGGATAGCTCACAGTCTGCCTCCAGCTGTCCTGTCTGTTGCATTGGTTCCAGAGAGGTCTCTGCACTAACTGAGAAAGATCTCCTATGATCTCAAAACTATTGACTCAGAAGTGCATACATACAACTCTCTGATTTCTAAGCAGGTAGCCATGGGAACCCCATAGTACTTATGTGTTAACTAGGCTGAATTCTCACCTATTAAAAATATATTTTGAAAATAAATACCGAAAGGAGTACTGAGGACACTAGATATCTATTAGCAGAAGACAGTCTTGCAAGGACTGCATAGATAACATTCGATGTTCATTTTTTTCGTTTTGCTTTAATCCATTAAAACATCATCTTAAGTAAATCGTAAATAAGAAAACATCTCAAGGTGAAGTTGCAGCACACTACACAAACAGACCTGAGCTGAGCATAGCATGTGTTTATTCTTTGCTCTCTGCTCTTGATTGCAGAAATGAACAACTGCTTCCAAGTTCTCACAGTCTTGACTTCCCCAAGATGATGAACTATAATCTAGAAACCAAAGACACCCTTTCTCCCACAAGTTCTCTTATCACAGCAGTAAAAAACTAGGCCAAGGCAATTTTGTGTGCTGCTTTTTAGTAAAAGACATCTTTCAGTTGACTCCGCCAACTGAGACACACTGTGGTCACAAATCAGCTTGCTCTAGGAACTCTCCATATGCAAAACTGCCCCCTAAAATCTTAATGAGGGTTGAAGACATAAACCAGCTCTTTGTCCCACCTAGGTTTGGTGAGCCTTTATGTGTACCTGACAGTCCTTTTTATGAGCTGGTGATAGTAGGTAATCTGAACCATTAATACAGCAGGGACCCTAAGCTAAGAGAGGAGACATTAGGTTGCTCTAGAGGAGCCTGACTCAGAAGCACATGGAAAAGGTCACTGCATCAGGGAGAGAAAAACATTTGGGTCACTGGATATGAAAGGATGTCTTTGACTAAAGGGACCAGGGCAATGGGTCACATTGTGTGTGTGCCATCTGTACCTCACATGAATGAAGGGGCTATCCACACTTGGGCTTTCAAAGAAGTACTTTCTGTTGTCTTCAGCCACATATCTCTGAGCCCACTGAACTGGTAACATTGCAATGATGTCAGCTGCTGTCTTTTGGAGGACCTAGAGCCCCAGGCTGTTCTAGAAAGCTGGCCTGGGAAATGACTTGGGTCTCAGTCACTCCCAGCAGTAGTTTAAGTCCTGGCCTTGTCTTCCTGTGGTACACCATAATCTAGAAATAGTCTTTAAAAGCCAGAAAGGCTGTAAGCATGAATACCAACTCAAATCTGTCAGCATTCAGTTCATCATCATAGTGGTGTGATGTTGTCAGGGGACTCACCACCACGAACCTGGGGATCCCTCTCCTCCCTGTTCTTCAAGACACCCTTTCTACTCTAGTTGTGGACTGTCTTTGCCAATAGCAAGAGCTATACATGGTGTGGTGGTTTGAATACGTATGGCGCCCAGAAACTCATGTGTTTGAATGCTTGGCCCATAGGGAGTGGCACGATCAGGAGGTGCGGTGTTGTTGAAGTAGATGTGGCCTTGGAGGAAGTGTGTCACTGTGGAAGGGGGGCTTTGAGATCTCCTATGCTCAATCTCTGCCCAGTGTGTAACACAATGCCCCTCTGCTGCCTATGGATTAAGATGCAGAACTCTCAGCATCTCTAGCACCATGTCTGCCTGGATGCTGCCATGCTTCCCACCACCATGATGATAATGGACTAAACTTCTGAACTATAACCCCGCTTCAGATAATGTTTTCCTTTATAAGAGTTGCCTTGGTCTTGGTGTCTTTTCACAGCAATGGAAACCCCAAGTAAGAAAATGGGTGAGTTAATTTTCTCATCTGTGTTATAACTGCTGTTGTCCATATATGCCTCTGCAGTATATGGAACATGTGTTTGCCAAGAGACTCCCTCCTCCTCCTTCCACAACTACCTCCTGCAGTTTTGTGGAGATGGTCCACTTCTGGGGTTTCTAGGGAGCCACAGGAAGTCACTGGCCAATCCACATTATTCTTTCCTTTTGCTCACTGAATCATGAATGTTGTCCACGTTTTCTCACCTGTATTCAATACTGCATTATATCCATATCATCTGTATCTATATATACATACATAACACACACACACATATATATATATCTTTGCCCAATCACATGACAACAGCTTAAAATTAGCATGTGAAAATTCAGAAACCATCAGTTTTACTGGCTACCATATATTCAATTATCATAATGAATATATGTAAAGGAAAATGAGGCAGATCCAAGAGAAATTATGAAATTTTCAAGTAATTGAAAAATAATTATAATGAACTTGGTCACCCAGACTTAAAAAGACAAACACCACTCATATGTGGGTCCTAACTTTGAATATTTTTTGTATGTTTAACTGTGTAGAATCCAGGTAATTAGAAATGGACTATTTAAGGCAGACACATTAAGGTATGGGAAATTGTAAAATGTAGGCACCATAAAAATGGGGTGTACACTAAGGTTAGAAATGACCAAACTCTGAGTAGTGAGAACTGGGAAATAAGGGGTGGGAAAATTTAGCACAATGAAGCATGTATGAAAACTATACAGAAACCCATACCTATCAGTATATACCACAAATAAAAAGTACAAGTAGAGTTGAGAGTAGAGACCAGGGGACAGAAAACAATTGGGTGTGATGGGCGTGTGATATGCCTGTTACAGTGTTAAGTAAGTGAGGCAGCAGAGGAATTAGGGGTGAAGTCTGGTGGTGGACTAACCCAAGGATGGATAGAGAAGCCTCGTGGAAATGATTTAATTTGTAAGCTCATCAAATGGAAATAAAAATGTCCCTTTGTTGGATGTTTTATTAAATATAACCTATTTATTCTATTTTATTCTAGACATGTCTTTCTTTTGTTGTTGTTTTGTTTCTCTAAATATATTTTTCATAATATTCTTATTGGCTATTTTGGAATTTCACATCATGAACCCCTAGTTTACTCATTTCTCAGTCCTCCAGGTTCTGCCTCCGTCATTCTTGTGACCTCCCTCCCCTACAACCAAAAAAAAAAAAAAAAAAAAAAAAAGAAAAGAAAAAAAGTCCAATTTGTGTTACTCATACACTCAGACTGGACTTTTTGAGTATGATCAATCTCTGTGGCCTGCCCCTTAAAGAAAAGTGAGCCCTTCCTCACTGGCATCCCTGCAAGAAGTCTTGAGTTGTGGAGATCTACACTTCAGCACCCTCATCTTAGTGTTTTCATGTTTGGCATTTGCATGGATAGATTAATATTTTTCAAAATTTATTTATTTCTTCATGTTACATCTTAGTCACAGCCTCCTCCCACCTTACCTCCTGGTCCCACCCTACTACCCTCTTCCCCCTCTCCCTCCTATACTCCTTTTTTAAATTTAAGGTGTCTTTTTACTCCCAACATCTTCCCCTTTTAGTCCAATAAAAGGCTCTTTTTCTTTTAACAATAAATACAATACAAAACAGTAAGAACAATTAGGCAACAATCATGGAAATTATGAGGTATAACATACATTCCCAATGTCCAGTCCATATGTATTTGGAAACTAATAATAATATTTTATTATCTATCAATACTGATGAGTTTAAATTTCTATACCTAACTCAGTTTCCATACTCACTTGTATTACTAACTTAAAAATATCTTCTTAGAGCTAGAATATCCTTTTAATTCCTAAACACTTAAAACTTAATTGTGAGACTATAACTATCTAGTCTTCAACCACAACAGAGACCTGAGAAGGATAAATATATCTGAATATACAACAAGTGCAAAGCAAGTAGCTTCCAAAACTAAGAAATGACAGACAACTGGTTTCCTGGACTGTCCCCAGTTTCTCTCTATAACATTGGAGCTTTTATCTTCAGCCTTTTGGCCCTGTTTCTCTGACAGACATTGATTGTAGAGCAGGAATTATGAAGGACTTGCCTACCCTGTCTTGGCAGAGCTAGGCTGTCGACTTACCTGCTTTCAGGTTTTGTCCTTTTTGGACAGCATTCTGTCTACAGTTGAAGCAAGGGCTTTTTCTTGCCCAGTGGCTAGCTTGCCACTATTGCAGCCATCTGTAAATAGAGATTCTTTGATGCTTATCATCTACTTGAAGTAGAATGGGGGGGGGGTTGTCAGGAGCTGACATGTATCAATATCAAAAAATCTTAAGTTAAGAAAACATCTTTAAATGCCATATTCTGCAGATCTCTTGAGGTTGTTGAAGACCGTCTATCTACTTCTGTATGTTTGAATAAGCAAATGTTGCTTGTCTCTAAGAAACTTGATTTCTGATTAACTTAGGAAACATCTGTGATACACTAAGCTAGTACCTAACAAAATGACAAGTTTGAATGACTACTAGTTTGGATTTCTTAATTATCCTAGACAATTTGGATGGTTGCTATCAAAAGACCTAGAACTTCACACTGCATTTTTAAGAATTGCCTAGGTGCAATACCCATAGACTTACCCTTAATTTTGTCTCACTATACAAAGATCTATACCAATGTACACATGATATAGGAATGATAAAGGAAAAGGGGTAGATTATTGAATCTACTCTTATACCTTAACTCAATTTTTAAAAGATCTCTTTAGTGGCTTTCTGTCTAGGCTGCTACTTTTGAAGGGGAGTGGGGTGGCGTAGGGGTAGCAGTTGTCACAGAAGCCATCTATGTCCCTCCTTCTCAACTGGGAGTCTGTGGTCTTCAATACCATGGCAAAGTGGCTTCCTTGCCCTTTATAGTCGTCGAAACATGGATCATGGACTTCCACATGCTTTCTGGTGACAGCACAGACCGTGGACATCCACATGGCCCTCTGTTGCTACATAGGACAAGTACACCATCGTAGCTTTTGTCAGCAGCACAAGCCAAGGACACTCACATCAATATGGCGCCCCCCCAACCCCCAAGGTAGCATGACCCACAGACATCAACATGGCTTCATGCTGCAGCACAGACCCCAGACATCCACATGGCCTTTGGTGGTTACCATGGATATCAACACATCTACAAATTTCTTAACCTACTGTTTATTTATTCTCTCAACATTTCACACACATATACAATACATTTTGATTCTATCCATTTATCATTTTCTCCTTCCAACTCCCACTAATCATTCCCACTCTGTCACCTTCTAACTTCATGTCCTTTGTTATTGTTGTTAATAACTGTTTGAGTCACCAGACTCAACAGTGATGCCTGGTATGTGCCTGGGTGTGAGGCGGTCCACTGGGGCATGGGCAATCTCATGACAGATGTGTCCCCAAAGGATAGTGACTTCCTCTCCTTGGGTATTCAGGCAGTGCCATCCCACTGAAAATCCAGGAAGTCCGCACTGGGTGGTGATGCAGTGTCTGCTACAGAAATTTCTTAAACCGGGTCCCTCTCTTTGTATCAGTTCAGAGAGCACCCTCAGGTGGGAGAAATGCTCACTCCAGGGCAAGGTTACACATTTTAGAGGCTCAGTGTAGATGTTATTCACATAGTTAGTTTTGTGTCATGCATGCTTAGAGAATGCGTAACGCATTCATATGTAGCCAGATAGATCACATTTTCATGGAGCAAGTGTCCACTCTTCCTCCCAGACCCATACATTGTGCACATGCTTAAGACATGCTATCCTTTTTTACAAAAGAAAAGAGTAAAATAAGCTTGTCAGGCAACCAAAAAAATCCCTCTTGGAAATGAAATAGGTGGCCTCTGTTTTGATCAGCTTTACCCAGCTACACAACTCACCAGGCAAAGGCTTCTTTTTCCATCAGTATCGTGTGTGTCTGTCTGGCTGTGAAACCCAAGGGGAGCTATTATATTACTGGAGAGAGCTGCAAGCTGTAACACACCCGAGCACTTTGGCATGTAGATCTGCTTATTTTCATTAAGTGGTATTAAGTGCTCCAGGGTGTACTGGAGTCATCTTCCCCGGAAAGCAGAGGCTTGTGGGATTGTTCATGGTGACCTGGGGAATCCCTGCATCATGAGTCCCCAAGCCTTGTCCTTGCCAGGCTCTCCCCCTCAACCTTCTGGTAATTTATTAGGAGGAGTGAGTGTCCCTTTTCTCCTCTAGTGTTTCTCTTGTTCCCAAGCTACTGGTTTTGAACTGAAAACAAAGGCAGAGAAGACTGTATTTCAAGACAGGATTCAGTACTGCCAGAAATCACTGCGTATCTGTTTTCTCACTTAAAAGAGAATTCAAAGATTTCTTTTCTTATTTTCCCTCAAATTGCTGTGCTTTAGACCTAATCCAAGGCCTGGAAGAGCAGAACAAAGAAGCTGGTATTTTCTAGGCTGGAGGGACTTCATCTTAAGTACCTTCCCCACTGCAAATCTGGGAGTGTGAGCTGCTCCCTTTGTATGTACTTTCAGACTGCTAACTACATTGGCCTTAAAACACAGCTGATCTTTCAACTGCTGTCTCACATACTTTGATTTTATTGTTCCTAGAAACAGTAAATGAAAATGAACTTCACTTTTAATTAACACTTTGTATATTACTCTTACTGAAGCAGGAGATAACATTCAGGCTCATCTCCATGTGCCTCTCTCTGTCTCTCTTTCTCTTTCTCTTTTTGTCTGTCTGTGGCTTTCTCTCTTTCTCTCTCTCTCTCTCTCTCTGTTCTCCCTCTCTCAGTCTGTCTCTGTCTCTTTCTGTGTCTCTGTGTCTCTTTTTCTCTCTGTCTTTCTCTTTCTGTACATCTATGTCTTTCTCTGTCTTTCTCTCTGTTCTCTCTCTGTCTCTCTCTATTTTCTGTCTCTGTCTCTCTGTCTCTCTCTCTTCCATTCTTTCTGCTTCTCTCTGCACATGAGGGGGGTCAGAAGTGGATGCAGGTGCTTTCCCACCTTAGTTTTGAGGTAGTGTTTCTTGGTGAGCCTGGAGCTTACCTATTCTGTGAAGTTGAGGAGCTGGCAAGATGAAGGGACTCACTTGTCCACACTATCCCAGAGCTGAGACTTCAGATATGCCTGCTGCTACACCTGGCATTTAGACAGACTCTAGGGATATTCTCATGTACTCAGGCTTTTGTGACAAGAACTTCACAGACTAACTCTTACCCATTGACCCAAAATGCAAATGGAGCATTTTCTGTTCCTTGTAGGTTAACTATGCATCTTTCTTACATCTTCCAGTCCAATGACAATCACATGGAGGCTGCCAAGATTTCTCTTTAATGAAACTGAACTTCAGGTCTCTAAATCCATCCTATTCCCAAATTTCTACAACAATGGCCATCAGCACCATCAAGTTCATTCAAAATAGCAAATTACTGGTTTTATTTTGAAACACAAAAATTCAAGGATACTGTGCTTATTTATTTAATTCCAGATGAAATTATGTCAGTATTGTCATTTTCACATAGTGGTCTGTGGCAGAGATTATCTATCTGGAATGAACAAGACTTACTGAGAGCAAATGACTTACTTGGCTGGGAGTCAGGGAAGCATAGAACTTTCTGGAACTACACATCTCTACTGTGTTGTTACAGGAATAATACTCACACGAGCTCTAATAGTATGTTTACACCCACCCAGAGACTGCAACACTCACTGCCTACACCAAAGAGGGACTCTTGGAAAAGCTGGAGTGATGGCAGTCATTAGTCAAGTCACCTGCCCAGGCTACCTGTTCCTTTAGGAGTGGGGAGTCCCTGAGCAGAGCCAAGAAGGGAAAAGATTTCCTCCCCTGCCAAGAATTTTGCAGCTACTTCAAAGCAAATAAGCAATATGCATGAAGTCTAACTGGAGGAAGTAAGTTATGCATTCAAATAACAATTGTTTGACAGGCAGCTTGATTTCTCCTAAAATGTTTCACTTGTGTAAAAATGACTAATTAGAATTGATTTATGTGTGTGGTTAGGATAATGTTAATAAATGGCATAACATGACACATGGCAGGCATAACTATAAGCTCTTTGAAAATAATATGCATTTCTGATTTTCAGCGCTTCAGTCTGCAACAAGGAAAGATTGATTTATTCATTAAAGGTCACATAGAGATAAAGCCATCTTTTGGAAGATTCCAACCATCTCTTTGCCCCCTCCTCATATCAGGCTTGGGATTCCCAATAATCATCTCTTTGCATCTGGCTTGGATTCTCCAACCATCTCCTTGACTCTTCCTTATATCTGGCTTGAGATGCCCAACCATCTCCTTACATCAAGTTTGGGACTCACAATAATCACCTTGCCTCCTCCTTGCAAGACTTGGGATCCTGGGAACTCAGCTCCTGGTGGCAGCCTCAGTGTCTCACACCCTCTACACTATGTCTGAAAATGTGCATCCTCCTAGGGATACCAATACCATGTGGAGTGCTCACAGGAAAACAATATGACGTCACCTTAATTTGTAACCGTGTTGTTGACCTCCACAGTGTTGAGTTCCCTGGTTATTCAGAGTCCAGCATTTACAAATTAGTCTATCAGTTACACGTGTCTACTGCTTCCTGTGTACATGTGCTATTTTAAACAGTTAATTTACATTGATTAATTTAATTACCACAATGACTGTGTGAGGAAAGTTCTGTCATCTGTACATCATAAAATAGGAAACTAAGGCATAGAATTATGATGTAACTCTCAGACATTCAAGGTAGAATATGCCTGAGAAGCTTCTAACTACTGAGGTCTGAAGAATCTTAGATGCAACAGGACTCATCCACTGAAGTTTCCCTCCCCTTCCTCCCCCTCCCTTCCTCCCCCTCCTACCTTCCTCCTCTTCTTCATTCTTCTCTTCCTTCCCTTCCACTTCTGCAATCTCTCTTGTGGTAGAAAGGGTACTTGACGTCATGCTAAATAGAGATCATGGTGGTTTAGAGTTGAGTGTGAGTATTATGTGACATTGATCTCAGTCAGAGGTGAGAAGGAAGCAAGGCAGGGCTCCTTCCTTCAGAGGGATGAAGGCCTCACAGAAACACAGGCAGTGGGCTGCTAATTTCCAAAACTATAAAAAACAATCACCTACCACTTTTATATAACCACTATTGAAGTGTGCCGTTGCAAGCTTGGAGACTCAGACGTGCTTCTGAACAGTGCACAGCATTAAAAACGCATGCTTCAGCTCAACTCTAGCATCTCTGGGAGGAAGGCATCTGAGCCACACCCAGGATGCTGTGGAGGCAGAAGAAGCCAACTGAACATAAGACTTCCAATGGCCTCAGTAGCCATGGTACATTCATTTGTTCAAATGCCTGGAGGAACTAGGAACTAGGTAGACCTCTTCCTCACAGATCCTATGATCCTCAGGACTATGCTTTCCTCACAACAGTGATCATGAACACGGACACACACACATACATGCATACACTCATATATAAAAGCCTTCAGCTGAGAGGCGAGGCCCACCACATTAGAGAATTCTGCTTACTCTGAATCTACCTGTAAAAAAATTAATGGCTAAATTATGTTGGGTGGCATTTGTAGAAATAATTAAATTGTTCAACCAGTATTTAGATTAATGTTAATTTGTTCAGCAGCCTTTAATCCTTATTCCACCATTATAAATGAATACACAGAGACACCATGTGGATTTTAACAAGCCTTGGCCTGAGTTGTGCAATCCTAGCCCATCTAAGCCAGCTCTTAATTCTATTACCCAAATATGACCCCATATATACATATGTCCCCTTGGACTGCCATTCTCAACAATATGCTGATGTTCCTGGCCATGTGGAATGAGGTTCCTTTTTCTAACCCATGGTGTGTGTTCTCTTTCCTGCTGCTCCTCGATGGAATGCCTTCTTCTGTCTAAAGGGCAGGCTTCCTGTTAGGAAGTCCCACCTTTCTCTGTCTTTGCCCAATCTCAGGCCTCGGCATTTTATTTAATCAATCAAAGTCAATGTAAGAAACATACAGCAAGCAGGACCAATTAATTAACATTTAGAACGCTTAACACTACCCCAACACCTACCAGTTTAAATATTAATTGCATGCAAAAACACCATCACAGATACACTCAGAATTGACCACAGGTCTCGGCTTTGTAGCCCAGGAAGGTTGGTACATACATGTAATCACCACCAGAGCTGTAGTGCTCTCTTGTCTAGAACAACTCCACCATAGCTGCAACTTCAGCACCCAGGGCTCAGCGTGTATTGACACATGTGAGATGCCAGTGGGCAGACTGACTTACATGGAGCCACATAAAAACCACCAAAGTGAGGAGAAAGACAATGAAGTTTCCACTGGAATGTCCCTTCCTTACATACGTAAGCAGTCGAGGGTGAAAAGCATTCAAAAGGAACAGAAAAAGTAGTGCAAAATAATCTCACAGAATTTTTTTTTCTAAAAAAGTTACAGTCAGGAGACTGAAAACATGTAGACCTAAAGAGTATAGTGTTTTTTACATTAGCAAAATAGCCTGCATGAAAACATGGATAAAAAGGAGAATGTCAGTTGAAAATTCTGAGATGGATTTTTCTTAATTTCAAACTTTATAATAAAACATGATAGAAATCACAAAACCTCATATATCAAATTAACCAGACCTGACATGAGATTTTCAATAAATAACATGACTTTAAAATTGAAATTCAGTTGGAAATGCATTGATTCAATCCACAAACTGTTGTAAGTCACCTTTACCATGCTGCATTGAAGACATGATTAGACACATTCATATTTCAACATGTTCTTTTTCTCTGCTGGTCCTATTCTGGAGACAGAATATATGGTGTCAAATGTAACTAAACTTCAGGAATTTGAAATTCCTTAGAGCAGATGACTGCTTACAGTCTCAATGCCAGAATTTTACCCATCTCTACTTAGAACATGTCACAATAAATGCGACTGAACTAGCCTGTCAGGAATGAGGCACAAAGCTCTGAGAGGTAATGCCTGTCTGTGGTCTGGAAACCCATTTTATTTTCCCTGCTAAATTACGTAAAAGATTATTTTCCCATCCATGTGTGAAAACTGTGTTTCACCCAGCGCATGCCCAGAGCCACAGGAAGTAACAGTCCCGGTACATCTCATCAATATCTGTAAGATGGTGGTATGAGGAATTGAAAAGTGGGACTTAAGTGAGTTTCTCAGGCAACATGTGTTTACTACGAATGAGCACATGTCTTTTTTTTTTTAGCACCACAACAAAAGATGAGAACTTCATCCGTGTAAAAGAATCTAGAGGCAAGCTATATACATTCTGTGTCACAGAAGTTGCTGGGCAAGAAAACTGTATATTGTAGGAGAGAGTTTGTTATGGAGGTGCATTTGTTATGCTATCTAGGATACCCTTAGGAAAAACCAAGAAGGGCTGGGAGCCATCTCAGGTGGTGGTATGTGAGGGCCTGGGTTAGAATCCCTAGATCCCATGTGAAAAGCAAAGTCTAGTGGTATATTTTTGTGGTACTAGTGATGGGGAGATGGGAAATGGGGGATATGAGGGACCCTGGAGGTTCCCAGACTACCCAGCCCACCTACTTGGAGAAGTTCCAGTTCAGTGAAAGTCCTTGTGTCAAACCAATGGTGAAGAGTGACTGGAAAATGACACCCACCCCTGTCCTCACAACTCCAAATGACATGCATGTGTGTAACCACATATATACACATGAACATGTGCATGCCACACACATACACACTCAAAATGTACAACATGCACCACAACCCCAGTCAATCATTCTTATAAGCAAAATTCCTGCTATGTCAACAGAATACAGTGGGGAAATATTTTATTGCTTCATTATGAATTCAAATCCTCCTAACCAAGCCTCTGGGTTATAATTCAGTTATATCACAACTTCCTTTCTTGGAAGAGGTGAGTGGTCATCTGCAAGCCTGCAAGCACCACATTCTCAAGCTACTGTGAACTCTGTGTTTTTGATTTGTAGTGTCTAGTGAGAAAATCCTAATCAGGATGCAAAGCAATGTTTTTTTTTCTTTCTTTTAAACTTATCATTTGTAATTTTTCTCAAATACTAATTTGAATTTTCCAAAATTGGAAAACATGTCAGGCAGATTAAAAGGTGGCTCAGCACTCGGGAATACCTGCTGCTCTTACGCAGAGCTGGAGTTCAGTTCCCAGCACCAATGTCAGACATCTCACAACCATCTGTATATCCTGTTCCAGGTGATGTCAGGTCTCTGTATTTCCAGTTCCAGGTGATCTCGGGTCTTCTGGTGGCCTCCACAGGCACCTGTACAAATGGGTATGCCAAGCATGGGTTCACACACACATACAAACACATATTTAAAGAAGCTAATGTTAAAATATCTAACAGGAAACATAGTAACATAAAAAAATACACAAAATTTTTCACTGTTTTCTCCTATTTTGTTTAATGTACATAAATATTTCAGATCTGAGTTCAAGAGGAATTGTTAGGAGGATAGACCTGTCCTGACAAGAGGTTTTGTTTGGTGTGTGTGTGTGTGTGTGTGTGTGTGTGTGTGTGTGTGTGTGTGTG
>CAJQZJ010004856.1:3347837-3394559 GCA_907164525.1 Lophiomys imhausi | reverse complement strand
TGTGTGTGTGTGTGTGTGTGTGTGTGTGTGTGTGTGTGTGTGTGTGTTTGTGTGTGTATTTTGTTTGTTGCATAAAATTTTTGCATAATGCTTCTCTTCATAGTCCACTCCCACAGAAAGAACTGAAAGTAAGTACCTATCTGTTCAGTTGTATGTTTATTTCTGTGAAAAGGAATATTAAGACCTACTTCCCCCAAGGTTTTAGGAGGGAACTTGCCTGCTGGTCAGATGTTACAGCAGCAGAAAGGATCTGTCTCAATGTGACCAGATGAGGCTTCCCCAAGTGGCTAGGCTTTCACCAGGCTGTCTTCCCCGCCTTCTCTTCTCTCACCACTGTCCTCTCTGTGGACTTCACAGATCTGAGAAGCAGACACAGGCCCCAAGACACAAAGGAGATCAACTGTACAACCAACAAATGCTACAAAAGCATAGTTTCTGTGGCTGTTGAGAAAAGTGCGTGGGACGACGACTCCAACATTTTCAGGCATCTAGAAAGTGAATCTTCGCTCAAAACTGCACGTTAGCCCATTTTTTTTGAGCTCTGCTGTGGCTTGCGAGGACCTGGAGTTCTGAGCTTGAGAAGCAGGTTCGTAGGAGGGAACTACATAAATTCATCCCACAGCTGACTTTTCAGGGTTTCTTTGCTTTGAGACAGGAAGGGGTGTGATGTCCAGTTTCTTACTACCACTTCACTCCCCAGCTTGTGGCCTAGTCAGGGCCCCATGCTGATCTGCTTCAACAACCCATTTGCCAACTCCTTGCTGAACTGTTAGCCTTGAAAGTATTAAAGTGGTTCCTCTCCCAGTACCCCAACTTCTTTGATACACAATAATTAAGTGGATTAAGCAACAGAAATTGATTTTTCTCATAACTCTGGAAGCTAAAGTTCCAAGACAAGGCTGCTGGTAAGTTTGACTTCCTCTGGCTTGCAGATGGCTGTCTTCCCATTATCTCCATGTGGCCTTCCTTTGTTTTGTTTGTTTGTTTGTTTTTATTAATTAATTTATTTATTTATTCAAGTTACATCCTGATGGAAGTCCCCTCCCTCCTCTCTACTGGGTCCAACCCTCCAACCCTCATACCCCTCTCACTCCTCTCCTCCTCAGATGAGGGGAGCCCACCCCTCATCAACCTCCCTTGTGGGTTCATCAAGTCACATCAGGGCTAAGAGCATCCTCTTCCACTGAGGCCAAACAAGGCAGCCCAGTTACGGTAAAATGTTCTAGGAACAGGCAACAGAGCCAATGTTGGAGATAGCCCCCACCTGCTTGCCTCCTTTGGTAAGGGATCTGCATGAAGATGAAGCAGCCTAGGAGCTACATATTGTAGGAGGCCCAGGTCCAGTCTGTATGACCTTTTTGGTTCATGCTTCAGACTCACTAAACCTCCTGTGGCCTAGGTTCGTTGGTTCTATTGGTCTTCCTGTGGAGTTCTTGTCTTCTACATATCCCTCTATTCTTCCTCTCACTCCTCTACAAGACTCCCAGACCTCCACCTAATGTTTGGCTGTGTGTCTCAGCATCTGTTTTGATCTGCTACTGGGTGGTTTCTCTTGGAGGATAGTTATGCTAGGTTACTCTCTCTTTGGGTCTGTGGGTGGTTGGATGGTTATCCTGTACTATATGGCTAATACCCAGTTATAAGTGAGTACACACCATGTGCATCTTTATGGATCTGGGTTACCTCACTTAGTATGATATTTTCTAGTTCCATCCATTTGCTTGTAAATTGCATGATTTCCTTGCTTTTAATAGCTGAGCAGCATTACATTGTGTAAATATACCACGTTTTCTTTATCCATTCTTTGGTTGAGGGACATCTAGGTTGTTTCCAGTTTCTGTCTATTATAAATAAAGCTGTTATGAATGTAGTTGAGCCAATATCTCTGTGGTTTGATAGAGAATCTTTGAAGTATATTCCCAGGAGTGGTGAGGTCTTCCTTTTGTAATCTCCTCTCCTTATGAAGACATCAAATTGGATTAAGGCTCCCCTAATGACCTCACTTCAACTTTATCATCCACGTACAGGTCCTGTCTCAAAATATTGTTGTGTTCTGGGTAGTGCATCTTATGGTTTAACCAACACATCTTAGAAACTGCCATTCAGCCCCAGTGTATAATTTGAGCATTCAAAACTTAAGGCATACTTTACACTATTTATTATTGTTATATTAAAATCTCTACCTCCCTTTCAACCCACTGACCCATGGTACAGGAGAAAGGATATTAATAGATATAGAAAGTCTAGACCTCTTTAGACATAGGTCCTTGGGGTAATTCTTCAGCATTCCAGCCAAACAGCATAGGAATAGGTATCAGCAGCAATAAGAACACACACCAATCAGCAGCAGTGGCAGTAGGTACTAGGCTCCAGTATCTGCATAAAGACAAAGCTGCCTATGAGCTACATATTGTAGGGGCCCTAGGTCCAGTCTGTGTAACCTTTTTGGTTGGAGCTTCAGTTGCGTGGAAATTGCTATACCCCCACCTGGGGCTGAAGTCTTTCAGCAAGTCCTGGGCTGCAATCAGCAGCAAGTCTTGACAGCAGCAAGTTTTAGCAAAGTGTTGTCTGGAGTATTTCGAAGTGAAGCAGGGATGAGAGGTGGAGCTAAGTAAAAAGTGATGTCTTTCTGTCTTTTAAGTTCCCTTTATACCTTCTTAAGAGTCTGCACAAGGATGGTTTTTAACTGGCCAAGCTCATGACCCCCATATGAGGTAATTCCTGTTGACCAAGATCACGTTCTCTCCAAGGAGTCTGTCCATCAAAGGATGTTTTCCAGCAAAAAGCATGCTCCCCACATGTGACAATTTCTGACTGACAAGACATCACACACTCTTCCATCAGGATTTTTCATGCCCATCTCACAACTGTTTTTCAACAATGGACAATAAACACCATGTCTCATACATAAGACCAAAACAAAAACACAGTCATTCAACACAACCATGTTTCTAAAGAAATGAGAACCTCCACCAAACAAAATTTAACAGAAAGTCAAATTTCAAACAGCAAAGGTGTGGAAGTAATTATCTAGATCAAGCAGGAGAAAGTAAATAAACTGTCTAAAATGTCCAGCTTAAACAGATTTAAAAATTTCTAGTTGACTAATTCAGCTAGGCTATTTTTACTAAGACTCTTCTGATGCTATAAAAAAAAATCTAATGTAGATGAAAACAAATTTCTCACACTATATCTAAATGAAAGTAAGAAGACATTCCAAAGCTTACCAAATTGGCAGCACTTATTTGCATTAATACAGAATTTTTAAATGTCCTATAATGGTAGTTTAGTAATATTCCCTATATTCAGATATATTTTTTCGTATGTCCCATAACTAGTCACAAATTATCTCATCTAGTTTTATGTTAATGAGTATTCTGTATAATATAAGTTGAACAAAATTTCACTAGGAAAGAATTTAAATAACAAATGAGGCTTTGTTTAAAAATAAAACAGTTTTCCAAGTAGGGGTATATGGCATTGACTACAAAGCGAAAGAATTCCAAAGAGATAAGGGGTGAACTGACAAAGACAGTGCTGGGCCTGATTCTGACATCTTCCCACTTTGCAAATAAGGGATTCCATATGCAAATAAGACGTGAGCACATGCTCAGTAGTGAGTGCACAGTAGATCTTGTAACTTACCCATCAGGTGGGTCTCAGTGGTGAACTGGGACTTTCTAGTTGTTGTTTGTCCTGTCATCTAGAACAGGATCGTGGTCGGGCTATAGTCTCTGAGTTCAGCTGTCAGTTCCTCAGAGAAGACAGTATGTGTGAGCCCCAAGTAACTACAAACACGTTGGGAACTTAACTTCAGTAAATCACTGGGTTTCTTGGACATGAAGCTTTTTATTAACCTACTAAATGTGCAACTAAAACAAAAAAATTCTGCTGCCAAAAATTAGGGGCATTCTGAAAGACAAGGTGAAAAGCAGCAAAGATTAGTAATGTGGATGTGCAGAATGACTTCTGACTCCCAAATGTCTGCACAGGAGAATGCGGCAAAAGTGACAGAGTTTAAGATATTAATTATTGCTTTGACCCATATTAAATTTGGAAAGCTCCTGAGGGTAAGAATTTCATTTTCTATCTTGTCATTTCTTTTCTACAGGAAGAACTAGTGATTTAAAACTACATATTCAGTTAATAGCTTTATGTCAGACTGGCTTTTTATTCATACTGGCATGGACTAAGGAAATGCTAACATAAGCCTCTTCTGTTTAAAGAAGCCCTGGCATCTGCCCAGCAGCCATAGTTGCAACATGAGTCACTGAAGTTTAAAGCAGTTCGCCGGGAACTCTCAGGATTAGGCTCAGCCCTTTAAGGGTGTTTGTAAACAGCACTTTATGACACTAAATGAGGAATGATGTTTAGATATCTCTTCTCCTTATGCAAAGCCACACATCAGCACAGCCAAACCTTCCTTTTCTTTCAAACCTCTAGAGGCACAGGAATCTCCTTAGAAATGCATTAGTACAATTAAACCTCTTACTTGGGTGTCTTCAAAATTTTGTCAACTTAGGCAAATTTGGGGTTTCAAAACAGAGGTTTGTTTGATGGATTGTCCTTAAATCCAGAGTCCAGTTTTCTCCCTCTTTGTCATCATTGTTTCTATGGGTAACAACAACAGTCATGAGTGTGGGTACTTACTATAGTAAATTAAATACTTTCCAATAGGACAGACACAGCCCAAGGAAAGCCTGCTTCGATGGTCGCTGTGTGCCTTTCAATCAAGTCAACCTCTGCCTTTGTAGGGACTCTCGGAGAGCTGAAAGAGGCTATGTGCTTCAGTGCTAACATAGTGAAACTTCACAGCACTACAGGAAAGGCCTTCAATTGCTTTTCTGATTTTATGGAGGCAGCCTTTTCCACACCCATTACCGTAAATAGTTTTAACGAAACACAAAGTGCCAGAAGTTTCATTCTGTACCTCTTGAGTGAGAAGAACTGGGTTTATCAAGGGTGAGAGGCAAATGTTCATCAGATGCCCTTTGAGTGATGACAGCCCCTGGGAAAATGAGCCCCAAAAGACCTGCAGTAGTTACTTTTCATCTTGTTCTAACCAAGCCCTTGGCAAGACTATATCTTCTTGTGGTAGGAAAGACATAGTGACTACATCAGTGAGAGCCTGGGGCTGCAGTTCACATCTTGGTAGTCATGAAGCAGAGACAGGACAGGTCTCGGGTCAAGCTCCAAGACTCAGGGGCTGTAAACCAGACATCTCCTTCCTCTCTTTAGGCTCCACCTTCTAAAGAGTTAGTGACCTTCCTAAACAGTGCCAACACCTGGGACCAAGACTTCAAATGCATGAGCCTATGGGGAATCATTCACAGTCCAACTATATAACTCCATGCGAGACATACAAATGATGCCATCTTTATGGCATTGCCCAATGTGAGCAAATCCTCAGAAGAGGACACAGGAAGGAAAGACAGAGAGACAAGGCCCCTATTGAGATGGTCTCCATCCTGCAGGCAAGGTGAAGGATTGGAAAGTCAAAGATGATAACACACCATCTCGGTGTCAGGCAGGCTGCAGTGTACTTCAGGAGGCTTTCACCATCATGCATGCTTTCCAGGGTAGCCAGCACTTACCAGACACTTTTAGTTTAGTGCTAAAATTATTGCTGCTATGGTCATTAGTACTTGTTCTCTCCTTTCTAAAGCCTCAGTGTTCAGTCAGCAAAATACTGCAGTATTGTAAATTCAATAGAAAGGTACTAGACACTGTAATTAAAATACATAATTTCTTTGTTTCTATCTTTTTTTTTTTTCTTTTTGAGACAGGGCCTCACTGTGTTGTCCTGGTTGGCCTGGAGTTCACTATGTGGATGAGACTGGCTTTAAACTCACAAAGATGCCTCTATCTCCTGAGTGTTGAATCAAAGGTTTACACCACCACATTCAGACAGCTTTGTTTTTGTAGTTGCTGTTGATTGTAATCCTTTTTAAAAGAATCAAGTAAATTTAAAGGTGACTTCTGCCATCTTTAAATTTTTTACTCCAATGTTATATTTTATAAAAATCAACAAAAGAATATATTTAGTATTTGTACTAATTATTAAGTTAAAGGTGATTTTTAGGTTGTCTGTTTAGATAGGGCAACTGTCTTCATGTCTCATTTTTCAGTAGAAGAAAACCACTTCACTGTCCAGTACATGTTAATTATAGTGGTCTCAGAAGCCAAAGCCCTGAATGAAAGTGGGGGTTTTCTGCTTGGCCTATAGAGTCCCAGCTTCATTAGTCTGATAATGTGCTTTTAGGAGCATTTTAGAGCTGAATATGACACTTCTCATCAATTCTTCAACTAACAACCAAATTAAAAGTATCACTTAGTTGAGATTTTACAAAAATGGGCTAACAGTTTGCAAATCTTTGGTCCCTTTGAGGACCTCATACTACCTTCTAATAAAATCCAGATGTCCCTGATCTTTGTTTCTGGAATTTACTTTTCTTAACCAAAAAGAAGGAAAAAAAAATAAAGTAGTATTTTCCAAAATGATTGCTGACTTCCCAGAAAATCAAATCATATTTCACGTCGACGCCATGTTCCAAATTCATTTCCAACTAACTTTCACTTTATAGTGCTCTGACTGTGATCACTAAACCACTTAAGCAATATCGCTGATTCCAATATCCAGGGACAACCCATTATTTATTACCCAAGAGAAGACAGGAGGAAGAAAACATTTAGATGTGCCCGTGTAGTTTACTATTTTAAAATTATATAATACATTTAAAAGTTCAGAAGGGTCAGAAAGAACGTAAGGGTCAGGGGGTAGGGAGAAGGATTGTGAGATGCCCTTCTCTGGATATGGCTTGGCTGTTGCAGATGTGAACTCAGAGAAACTGTGGTCACCAGCACAAGATCTTTACAAGATCTAGTCAATTAAAATATAACCTTGGACTGGGGAGAGACTCCTGAGACTCCACCCCTAGCTAAGGAGCTATTGTCAGCTGATGATGGATACATGACAGGCAGTCACTTTTCTTCAGGATCATGGCCCCTCAGAGGGTACCCATGTTCCGGTGGATGATCCCACATCCCTTAAAATATGGGAAGCATTAATTGGACTCAGTGTATCAAAAATAAATACGTCATAATAGAAGGTCATGAAGTTGGGAGGGAGTTGTAATGAAGGGGAAATGAGGAAGGAGCAAAGATGGACATGATCAAGGGACATGGCACACAAGTGGGAAATATTTCAAGGAATTGTATGAAACCCCCAGCTGCAAGAAAATGTATTCCCCTTCATACTCTCTGTAAATTAATCTTCTACACAAGTCATTTTATCAGCTCTGGAGACTTTGTATACAAAACATAAAATACATTGCTTCAAATTTGGACTTTGCTTCATTCCATTCTAAAACATTTAGGATGGGATAGTTTTAAGGTCTCTGCGTGTTGAAATTGCAAATGTTAGCCTATACCTCAAAATAGTCTTTATGGGTATATTTAACACTTCCTTGTAGAAAGAAGAGTATTCCTATATGCCTAATGCGGGAATTATTATACCATCCAGCCCCTGGAGACAATTAGACATCTTTATCAGGATTATTTGGCTTCTTTGTTTATAATTCCTCTGTGTGGTCTGTGCAGAGACTGTCACATCCCATAAAACTGTAAATGTACTTATAATGTAGATTTTATGATATAGATCAATGTGCATACCAATGTTTGTGTGGATATAAATATATGAAAACTAGCAACAGGAAGTTACTTCAGGTGGAGTATCTTTCTTAGGAAATATTTCATTTCTTATTTCAAAAGTTAATGGTAGCCAGGTGTGGTGGCATACCTTTAATCTCAGCACTCAGAAAACTGAGCAGGTGGATCTCTGAGTTCAAGGCTAGCTTGGTTTGCAAAGAGAGTTCGAGAGCCAACACTACACAGAGAAACACTGCCTGGAAAAAAAATTGTATATATATATAAAGTTAGTGCTAGACTATCCCAGAATTCCTGGTGTTTTTATACTGAAGACAGAAATTTCCCAAAAATAGTTGTGAAAAGGTAGACTATGGATATTTACATAAAAGCTATGACATATAAGAAGATTACAATTCTTTATGTATAGTGTGACTCTGCTGTACCACTTTTCTAAGTAATAACATGTAGTTTAAAATTACAAATTTATAGAAGCTAACCCACCAAACATTGCTTGACCATTCACATTCTTAGTCCAACCTCATTTCACCAAAGGATTATGTGACAGACCTGAGTAAAGTCAGTTGGTCATCCCTGAATCTGCTCCCCATCCATGTATGTTTATCCCATCTCCATTTTATGAAAGAGAAATTCATACTTCATTTTGTTTAATCATATTTTTAACTTCCTTTTTTTCACTTGTTACACTTTAGGAAGCCTTGGAATCGATTCTGTTTTACCTTTGTACTGATCACCAAAATAGTTTATGGCATTCTCTTATGATAATGTCATTTAACAGACATGGTGACTGAGGGTATTAATATAGTTATTTTGAGGGTCCTTCACAAAAGAGATGTATTGATAAGGCTTCCCCTGGTCATGAAGTGACTAATCATAGCCAATGATTCCTTATTTTATTAAAATAGTAAATTTCAATATACTATCGACATTTAAAAATGACACATTTTTAAATCTTTAGTGCATGCCATTCCCCCGTAGTGCAAAAAAGATTACAGAACAATATGCAAAAATTATAATTATGGATGAAGTCATTCAAAAGTCATAATAAACAATAATACTTGAGAATGGTGGTGAACACACAGCCTTTTCATCTTCGCACTTTAAGTTTTCTCCTAGTTTCATAAAATTTGAAATGTAAGAAATGTCCATGTTTCCGGTTTTCCTTTGGGTCAGCACTTTTATCACCAGAATACAAAACCATGAATGAGTCAGAGACAGGAGGAAATGAGAGAGGCTGGAGTGGAGTTTCTGTCAGGGCTGTGGTGCCAGCGTCTTTACATCCTCTTCCATGTGTCCAAGTGTTCAGCAGTATCCTCCCCCTCCATGGTCTGCAGTATCCTTTTATTCTTCTCTCAAGGGGCTCATAAATGATGGTTAGGAGAACACATGCTTTAAAAAAAAATGGCCAGAGGGGTTTTCTGGTCATTTTTTCCAGTTTGGTCATTCGAAACAAATTCCTTCTCCTTTTCACTGGTTCTGCTTACTTCAGCAAAACAGTTTAGATTTGCAGAAACCCACAGGCTAAGCAAATACCTTTAAGAAGTCACACTTCTCTAGTGCTGCTGACAGTAGTTTTAAAGGACCCACAGGTGTACATCTGTCATTTCTACCTTGGGTACATTATGACCAAATGGAACAAAATTCCCTTCCTTTCATGGGGATAAAATGTCTGGAAGGATGGGCTGGAGTACAGTAGGAATTGTTTGATTAACTCGCTTTGGGTTCAATCCTTAGTTTTATCTACCCATGTATTTTTAACTCCACAATTTACAGTGTCTAAAAATGTGGCTTTTTACTATGTGGATGAAAACTATGTGTAGCATAGTCATTGGGTACTGTGGTTATCAAATACATTAAGCATTGGGCTCTGTCCTCTTTGGAGAAGGGGCTTTCCTGTAAAACACACACATCTACTCTGAAATACGAAGAGACAAGCATTTTCTATCTCACTTTCCAATGTGTGTGTGATTGCATTTTAGAAAAAAGTAAATGGAATGCAAACAAAACGAATAGGCACTAGGAAAAGAAAACATTGTGACAAGTTTAATTTAACAGTTTTTCTGAGCCAAGAGCAACTCATGAATGGACATCATGTAGAAAGGAAGTTTAGGGAAGGTGGCTTCTCAGCTGAACAGGGAAATCCACAGAACAAAGAAGGAAAGTGAGTGGAGAGGTCTTGGCTGCACTCCACATGGGTACTTTGTGCATGGTAGGTGAGTCATTGGCTTTATCAGAAAAGATCACGTGGGTCCCCTTTGATCATATAACCAATCTGCTGCTTGATTATTCTTGATTGGCTGTGGCTCACATTTTTAAAAGAGAAAAGATATGTTGTGAATTCAAAATCTTGATTATTTAAGAACAAACTCTTCATGGGAAAACATCAGGGATCATGACTGCTGGGCTTGAAAGGCACTGAAAGACCTGACACTTAAAAGAGGTAAAGACCCTGCAAGGTGGCTTTCTTTACAAATGACCCTGCAGCCTGTGTGACCTAGAAAATTCCGGCTTTGAGTTTTGCCTAGTTCTGATGAGGAGAATTCACAGCACTCACCACTCAGTGAATGAAGAATATGCCTTGCCCAGATTTAAGGAAAAACAAGCATTTCTTTAATTTTAATAATTCTGGGGGGCGGGGAGTCATTATTCTGTGCTAGATATGGGCTCCGATTGCTGTCTGTCGATAGTCTACAGTTGGAAGAACACTGTAACCCTAGGAATGTAGACCAATATGCTAACAGAGAAAACTACTAAAATACTCTATGTACATCAACTGCTTCTCTGCTAGATACCAGCACAAATATAGTTGCCTGAAAGCAGGCTTTTGCTGGACCTCGATCTAGTTCACTGGGCCACTGGTCCTGTGTGGAGCAGGTGGTTACGTCACAGGTGACTGCCAATCACTTTGGCAGCTCATCTCGGTTTTTCTGGGTTGGTGAGGGTGCTCTGGTTGCAGTTGAAATTTGCTCACCTGATGGCCCAATTGGCTTCAAATTGGAGTTCTTTGGAAACTTCAACTCACTTTATATATTCAGTTGACTTTTTATGAATTGAACTCAAGTCGATTCTAAAGGCCAAATCCACAGTTACTTGGACACGGGATACTTCTCCATGGGGCGGTGGCCTTTCTGGTGGTTTGGAGGAAAGAGCCTCAGATTTCTGAACTGCTCAATCACTAGGTGAAAGTGAACCCCACGAATTTAAGCCCCATTGGATCTTTTCCTCATAAGAGTATAGCCCAAGACTCTCGCTGACTAGAAAGGCAGATGATATTTTTAAATCCCTGTAAGACATTATCTTTGAAAACTAACCACTCACTTTAATTTAGATTTGGATGAACTACAGATTGTGAGATAAATCTAGCCAACCATGTATTTTCAAACAGTCTGTGAGCTAGGATTACTTCTTAATGCTTATAAAAATCAAATGGATTAATACACTTTCACACATGCAAAGTGAGCTATATGTAAATTTCAAGGTACAGTGTACTAATATACAAGTCCCACCACACTGCCTGGCTTACACCTCCTAGTCTGTGACTATAGTAGAGACACGCAGAAGAGAGACAGAGCCTGGCTGTCACAGAGTAAAATATATTGAGAAAATGGCCCTTTATAGATAGAGCTGGCTAACTCCTTCTCTGGTTCATTTTGGCCCACTGTTACCTTCTATTCAGCTAAAGGAAAAGAGCTTACATGCCTAGCTTCTTGGCCAGAGTCCATTTGGCAGTTTCCAAAATGTATTAAGAACATACCTATGAGCACACTCCAGCTGTTACTTTCTAATGCAGGCATACATAACTTCTCAGCCTCGGGCACTTTCTGTGTCCATTTTTTTTCTGGCCAAATGCTTGCCCACCAGCACTGATATTACCTGTTTAGTGTTTTTCTTCCAAGCCAGAATTTCATACTTGAAATCCATACTCTTGTACCATTATATACAGCTTGTACATCTGTTCTATGAAATACAAGAAATAACATGATACAATTATCATTCATTCTTGTTCCAGAATCTCTGAGTCAACAAGAGACAGTGGCCTACAGTGATCTCTGACAGACCCTTTTACTGGTAGCTACTGAATGGTAGGCTCATAGAAGTTTTAATCCACAGTAGGGTGACCTGAGCCTGCCCCTGTAATTACTCATATAAAAATGAGTATATGAGGCATAGACAGTTTCTCAAGGCACAGTCTTCCTCTTCAGTTGTTAATTAAAAAAACAAAGCCTGATAGTGAAATGAATCAGGCTTTTATAAACTCTATGATGAATGTGCAGATTATACAACTACACAACACACACAGCCTTTTTCCTATTGGTCAACCACTTTTAATCCTGAATACATTACTTTCAAAGAAATCTTTCTGTGCTTTCTTCTAGAGTAATTGTGATAATGTCACACAAATAATGAAATGCTCTTTATTTTGAACAATGTAAATATTTTCATTTATTTGTTTGTGCGTGTGTGTACCTACATGAGTGTATGTGTACCACTTGTGTGCATGTGCCCAAAGAGACCATAAGAGGGCATCAGATCTCCTGAGACTTGAGTTACAACTGTTTGTGAGCCACCCTGTGCATGCTGGGAATTAAATTCAGCTCCTCATGAATAGCACCCAATGCTCTTTACCACTGATCCCCCTCTCCAGGTGTGATAAAATATGCCTAGCACACATTTTGTTGGTGGTGGTGGTAGTGTTTTTCTTTCAATTCTTTATTTCATTTTATTTATATATTTTATTTGGGAGAGGCAGGGTCTTGCCATATAGCCCAGGCTGTCCTTAAATAGGCAATCCTCCAACCTCAGCCTGTACTGGGATTGCAGCTATGGACCGTCACACCCTACTTCCTTCCAACAGAGATTTAGGGTTAGTGAAGATTATATTTTATGGAAAGAACCAGGCAAATAGCATGAAGATAACTAGATACGTGTGAGTCTTGATAAATCTCAAATTACTGTTCTCTAGTGTGTATTTGGGAAAAGGGGGTGCTCTTTTTCTGTTTTCCCCCAAGAGATGGTTCTGGAAGTAAGGTCCTTTCAGAAATTATGAGTTATTTTGACACTTTGAGATTTTCCTGGGTTTTTTTTTCCTTAACTCTCTGTGATCCACCCCTAACTCTGTTTCTAGTTAATCTGAATATCTTGAGAGAATTTCATATTTCTATATTTTCCTCTGTTATGTTCTAGGCCCAAACAGTGACTAATTGCTCACACTTTGTTTTAATTCCAGCCATTTGTCCATAAGTCCATGTACAAGTGCTAGTGGATAGGAAGTGGTCTTCCCTGTCTTGTACAAGCACCGCCTAAGAATAAGTGCAAGAGAATCAATAGAGTGAGCACAGGCCGTGGCTCAGAAACCACAGGCATTTAAGCCTCTTATGCTACGCTTCTTCTGGGCCACTAAAATATAAGGAAGTGTGATTTCTCTGTAATCCTTCAAAGTCATACACAAGCGAAAGAAAAACCACGCATTACATTATGCTTGTGCAGCTAAGATTAAACTCCTGCTGAGGCTGCTGGACCCTCTGTTATTTAGAAATATAAATCAGATTCAAGGATTTAGGGTTAAAGAGTGGAGGGGTTCAATGGACTTAGGGTTAGGGATAGGGTTTAGAGTTTACTCTGTAAGCATCCGGCATTATTTTTTTCTTCAAGTATGAACTAATCACCAAGCCAGAGATTTTAGCTCAATTTAGTTTTTCTTCATTGGGGACTTGTATGGAAGTTGGGCCCCGTTTTTTAGGGTGGCTCAAAAGATATCTGGAATTACGAGGTGGTCTTGCCTTCTAAAATGGAATGAAGGGAAAAATAAAATAAAACTAGTCATTTCTTTTATGTGCATTAAGGAAATTGCTCTGTCTGTAAAGTATTGCTATGCAACCATAAGGACCTCAGTTCTAATCCCAGGCATCTACTTCAGAAGCTATGTTTGGCAACAGGTGTTAGTAACCCCAAGGCTAGAGTGGAGGAAACAGGAGCAAGCCTCGAGATTACTGGAGAGCCAGTCTCGCTGCATCTGTAAGCTTCAAGTCCATCAAAGACCTCGTCCTCCCAAAAGTCAGGTGGAAACTGAGGAAGATAACTGCTATTGACCTTTGCACCCAGGCATACATATGTATATACACATATATGTATACACACACTTACCACACACACACACACACACACACATACACACACACACACACACACACACACACACACACACACACACACACACGCATACATGGACACACACAATTTCTTTTTTGTCACTGACACTAGGGACAAACACAAAAGATTAGACACTTATCAATTATTTTAGACCTTAAACAGAGGTAAAAATGGGGAGTTATCTCTTCAGAAGGCATGGCTGCCTATAGTCTATAGAGACCCTTCTTCTTCATTCACTGCAGTCATGTTAACTAACTTCATCACTAACACTCATGTACTTTAAATGCTGTGTCCTTAGGGAGGCCTGCCCACTCCTTTTTGATTCATCTCAGAGCTACTAATATTTTTCCTCCTAACCCTCCTACCCAGAAATGTCCACCTTTTTACTCAATGTTCACTTCCTCCTATTTTCTAATAAAAACTAAATTTGGGGCAAGATCATGTGATTTATAGGGAAAAGAGCACTTCTTTGTCTCTTTGAGTTGAGAGACCATTCACAGCTTCTGCCCAAAAAGAATAAGGTGGTCATTGGTTAGTGGACCTCTTAAAAATTTTATTATGAGAAAACTTTTCTTTAGAGAGCAAACAACCTTGATCAGTTTCTCTTGCTTGCTTCTCCAATTTGTAATATGAACACAGTGGAAACACCAAAATGAGTCTTTCTGGGATGGGAACAAAGCCAGAAAGACACAGTGATCTGGGCTCTGGATCACTTCTTGTATATGAGAAGCCATTTACCTGTGGAAGTCTCACTGCAGGAGGACAAGGGCACATGCTCTGCTAGGGCTGTTTTACTGGCTTATCATGAAGCACATAGACAAACTCAGAAAGTACAGCATTGATTTGTGTGCAAGGTGAGAGAGGAGGACCAATCTTTATTCTTCTACATGTAGACATCCAGTCTATCCAACACCATTTGCTAATGATGCTGCCTTTTCTTCAATGTATTCTTTAGCATCTTTATTAAATATTATGTGGCCATAGGTATGTGGACATACATCTGGATCTTTGATTCCATTCCATTGATCAATGTTTCTGTTTTTGAACAGTACCATGCTGTTTGTACTACCATGGCTCTGCAGTATAACTTGAAATCAGAAATGGCATACCTCCTGCAGTGTTTGAATTGTCCAGGATGTAGACTCAGATAAGTGCAGCTCTCAGACCTCATCAGAGAAGTTTCTTTATGCAGTGGATAATGGTTAGTGCAGAAACTCACAACTAGTAAGAGTTCAAAAAGTAAGTCAATAGAGTGATCAGAGGTGCACAAGTGACACGACAAGTTAGCCACTCCCCAAGGCTCAGGGATCATCTAGGTAGAGGGGGTGGAAAGACTGTAAGATAGAGACAGTGAGGGGAATAGACGTAAAGAGCGTCATTTGCACAACACAGGATTTATACACTCATGAATTCACAGCACCTGTGACTTCCTGCACAAGACCTACATAAAATCAAGTAAGTCAGGATTCTAGCATTGAGGAGAAAGGGGTTTGTGGGTGCTCACCCATAACTGAGGGCTACAGACAGCTAATGACATCTGGGGGAGGAAGAGGAGGAGCTTTCTTCAAGGACTTGGCAGCTAGTAAGTAAGTGAGGATGCTCCGGGGGCTGGCCCCTCATCAGGAATATATGGGCAGCACAGATTGGAGTAGAGTAGATGGATCATTAAAATGAAAGTTGGACATGAGTTACATGGAGGATTCGGGGGTAAATGCAATCAGAATACATTGTCTGAAATACTCAAAGGATTAAATATTTTTTTAAATTTCTGAATAACAGGTCAATGTCTCTAAGTAAAAGTGTATACAGTACTTGTTGTTTCATGCATGTACATATACACACATACTGGAGAGATATGCATTATTTATAATTATAAATTAGAATCTCCTAGGAATGGTAGCCCTGAATTTGAAGTCCTCAGGATTGACCTGAGTTGTGCAACTCCAGATCATGAACAGTTTGGGTCAATTTTTTTTTTTTTTTTGTTCAAGGTATCAGCTCCCTGCCACAGTCATCTACACCCTCCCCTTAATGCCGTGATGAATAAAATGTATCCAAGCGCTGGCAAATGTCTCCAAGAGGGGGACAAAATTGCCACCCTAGAGAACCAGTAGGTTGATCAAACGCATATGGGAGAGGGATTCCGTAAGCAAACCGGCGGGGGCAGCAGAAGCCCCTGGAGTCTGTGATTACCTTTTGCCCCTTATTTCCTTGATTAGCAGCTTCGGATCTGACTCAGTTCCCTGAGATAAGCATCAGCAGTTATGTTCACGGCTAAGCAGAGATCATAAAGCAATTTGAGTGTGGTAGGAACAACTCAGGGGATACTTCTGTGCCACTGGATGTCATTGTCTGAGTTTCAGAAATGCCTGCTGTAAGAATATGAACACTTAAAAAATAAAGTAAATCCTACCAATTGCAAAGTGTAAACTCATGCCTCAACCTGCAGCTAAAGCAGAAGGAATGCCTTCAAGTATTCTGTGGCAGAGACTCTAATTGCGTGAGGGAATCGTACACTCACATATGCCCACAGCGTGGTTTTCACTGACTGCTTTGAAAAGACCAGAGGGACACATTGACAGTTTCCGATGTCTGAAGCCAAATGACATCTTTGAGTTAGGTGTTTCTATACTAGGTTTTACAAAGGAAATGGAGATGGTGTGAGCATTTATAATAATTTGTTGTAAAATACCCCAGGCAAGGAAGTAAGTGTGTAGATTGTCCATTACACTCTTATGTATTTTCCTTCTACTTGAATTAGGAAGCATGTGGGTTCAGTTAACAACACCCACCCCTCCCCACTCCCCTCTCCCCCACCCCTCCCCACTCCCCTCTCCCCCACCCCTCCCCACGTACAAGGTCATTTAACTCTTGGAAATACTTCTTTGAATAATCATCTGTCACCTCTAGGTACAACTTTTCCAGCTCAAAAGAACTCTAAGAATGTTAACTTGATTTATGAACTTTGTTTATCTGTACTCTCCCAGATTCCTAAAATATATATTAACTTTCTTGGGGTATAACACAACATTCAATTCTACCCTTTGTTGTGGACTTTTAAATAACCAGGAACCAGCTATTTGGTAGCACTTCCAAGCAGTTATTTTAAAGCTTACTTTGAAGGAAAGAGGAATCAAATTTGAACCAGACTTGTCTAGAAAATTTGAGAAACTGATACCAACTTCAGTCTTTTTCCAAAACCTAGAGAGATGTGTCCTAACATCCTGCAAAGGTCAATTGGCAGACAGGAAAGTATATTTCTTCAGTCCAGTGTTCATGTGATGCTCACACCTGGACACACCTATGCACATAGCACTCAACTCAACAGAGACCTCTGCTACCTCCTGCCCCTAGACTCTGCCTCCACCCAGAGCGTGCTGTAGTGGAATGAGGAAATGCTCAAGAAAGGAAGAGATGAAGATCACACAGCTCCCAAGGGAGTCTTATATTCCTCTTCTATGAGTGAATGGAACAATAATTGTACTAAAAAGCTTTACCACTGAGTGTGATGAGCTACAAGGATGTGTTTTCAGTGGCAGTGGGCTGTGACTGAGAACGTTGCTTGGCTTTCTATACATATAGAGTGTCCGTTTCACAGCTCACTTTGGAAAAATGATCAGGCTTGCCTGCAGCCAAGAAGAATGAGCTCTGCTGGGGATTTCCAGCAGGTCACCTTCTGAAAGGCTTCTTAGAGTCTCAGGACTTTGGTAGGCATGCCTGTTTGCAAGTCTGAGCCTGGTCTTTATTGACTCTGGATGCTGGTCATCTGTTTCTAAGGGGCCCAGTGTATTAAACAAGCTAGAGAGACTGATTCTAAAATCTTACCCTGATTTATCAAATCACAATGACAGGAGGACCAGGCCCTTGAGGTTTTTGGTCAGAACACCTCTGCTTATACTGACTGCAGTATGTCACACTGCATTGATTAATTTGCTCAGTGTAAGAAAAATTAACTTTCAGGAAACTCTCACAGAAGGGAGAGCCTGGCTTCCATCACTGAACTGACACAGCCCTTACTACATTACCAGATCCTTTCTGATGCCCTCAACTGTCAATTCAAATGGTCAGTACTTTACAGACTCCAGAGCCCAAAGGTGGCTCTTCCTGAGCTCTTCCACTCCAGGAAAATCCTGTACGGATGACATTGGCATGGAGGTCCAGCAGGCTGACAAGGTTTCTGGACTCACCGGCCATGCCACTTCACTGAATGAGAGTCACCCCTCTGCCCCAGCAGAAGATATGCCTGGTACCCAAAGTTCTTTTCTTCCTAGTGGTTTAGATTCAGGACCCTTAGATGGAAGATGGAAGTTCTAAGAGTCCATGCTGAATGACCTTCAGTTCGCAGTTCAGTTCAGTACAGCTCCAGCGCTCTGGCATCCTCCCAGATGCTTAGATGCTCTGATGCTCAGAGTGCTGCTTCTGCTTGGCTCTGAACTCTGATCAGATCCCTTTACACTTTCTTGGTTAATCACCTGTCTTCCTTCCTTTAACCACTAACCAATGGAACCGTCACTTTAAAATGTAAATATTTTCAAGCATGAAATTCTTGCATACACTGAGACTTACTCTTGTCATTTCTTAAAATGATCATTAAGAGTATGTGCCCGTCCATCTGTGTTGGTCATGAGCTCTAAGTAATGTAGCTGCTGAGAGAGCATGAACAAATACTGCTTCTAAGCTGTTCTGGGTGAGCCTCATCCCCTACAACCTTCATTAGTACCATCTGTGCAATGGAACAGTCTGAGGATTAGTTGACATATCAAATGCACAATACTGAGAACATTAGCTAATAGTGGTAACCAAGCCTCCAAACCGCATCTTCAGACAGTTGCAAGATTGTTAATATTCTTACAAATCAATGTTTCTTATCTGTAATTTTGGATATTTCCTCTTTATGTTTTGTTCATGCATTAAGACTCTTATTTTGATTTAAATTCATCTGTAAATAGCTGAGCAATTCTTAATTTATTCTTGAAACACTGAAAACGAAAGTACATTAAAAAAGAAAATATATTCAAAACAAACTCAAATGTTAGTTTTCTAAATATAATGCTAATTAATCAAGGTATTTTAAAAGATCAGGATTATAGACTGTAACTCTTTTATAGTACTTAAATTTTGAGAGAAACTGTTCATCACAGCCACCCCTAAATATGACTCTTTTTTACATAAAGATATATGATTTCATTTGAAGCGACTCCTTAAATTTCAATATATAAAACACACATTAAAATTGACAAATACGTATGGACTGGACATTGGGAATGTATGCTAAGCCCTATAACTCTCGTAATTGTGGCCTAATTATTTCTGTTGTTTTGTATTGTGTTTGTCATTATAAGAGAAAGAGCCATTTGTTGGACTAAAAGGGGGAACTGTTGGGAGGGAGGAAGTTATACCTTAAACTTTAAAAAAAAAAAAAAGGAAAGGTAAGGGAGAAGAGGGTGGGAGGGTGGTGCTGGTGGAAGGAGTGGGGAGGGGATTGCGATTGAGATGTAACTTGAAAAAAATAAAAAAAATAAATTAAAAAAATTTTTCAACTTCTTTTACTCCAAATACTTTCAATATTTAAAAATGCATATGTGAATATTATCACTAGCTCAGATAATAGCTTAAAATACTAATGAGAATCACAGTATTTAAGGATGATAATTCCCATAAACACTGATGATGAGCTAAAATGCTGATGTGGGTGTTTGACTACTTATGCCTGTCAGAGGCCCTGGGACACACACAGCAAACAGAGACAGAGACACACATATGCTGGTTTCCCTGTGTGTGCCCCACCCTTGCTTGCTTTCTCTCCCTTCCCTTCTCTTCCCTTGCTTCTTCCCTCAATTCTTCCCTCCCATCTTCCCTCCAGCCCTCCTTCTTTGTCTACCTTCCTTCATCAATTTGATCTACAGTCTTCAGAACCTCCACTTAAGAACGATTCAGTAGATTGTAGCGTGGTTATCCTGTACCATATGACTAGTATCCACTTATGAGTGAGTACATTCCAAGTGTAACTTTCTGAGTCTGGGTTACCTCACACAGAATGACCTTTTCTAGTTCTATCCATTTGCCTGCGAAATTCATGATTTCCTTGTTTTCAGTAACTGAGTAGTATTCCATTATGTAAATGTACCATATTTTCTTTATCCATTCTTCAGTTGAGAGACATCTAGGTTATTTCCAGTCTGGCTATTATGAACAAAGCTGCTATGAAGATAGTTGAGCAAATGTACTTGTAATATGGTAGGGCCTCTTTTGGGTACATGCCCAGGAGTGGTATACTTGGTTCTTGGGGAATGACTATTCCCAGTTTTCTGAGGTATCACCAGATTTATTTGCAAGGTAGTTGTAAAAGTGTGCACTTCTACCAACAATGGAGGAATGCTCCCCTTTAGTGAGGACACTTGAATCACACTCAGAAGGGGCAATAGAATAGACAGTGGAAGTGAATGAAGAGAGACAACTGGGTAGGAAAGGGTGAGAGGAAAGAAAGTGGGGGAATCAATTGTTGGGAGAGCAGGGTCAAGACACAAAATGGCTGGGAGAAAGATGGGAAACTGAGAGGGGGTCATCTCTGAGACAGGCTGGAGACCAACAACAGGGTAAACCCCTGGGAATATATGGGGGTGACTCTATCTGAGACATCTAGAGCAGGGGATATGGACACTGAAAAGGCCTCCTTCCAGATAGGTAGGACTTCAAGGAGAGGGGAGCATCACCAACCAAACCACAAAAACTTCAACCCAAAAGTTACTCTGAATATAAGAAGTGTAGTGATAACGATATAACAGAAATTGAGGGAATGCCCAACCAATTACGGGCCCATCCTGAGACCTACCCCAAGAGACAGAGCCAACCTCTGTCACCAGTAAAATACTCTACAATGCTTACAGACATGAACACAGCATAACTGCCCTCTGAGAACCCCCATGCTGGAGAGGATCCAAACTGAGACAGACTCATTACCAAACATTAGAAGGAGCTCAGGGTGTCTGGTGGAAGATCTGAGAGAAGGACAGAAAGACCCAGAGGGGACAAGAACTGCACAAGAAGACCAACAGAGACAACTAATCTTGGCGCCTGGGAACTCACAGAGACTGAAGCACCAACAAAGAGCATGCATAAACTGGACCTAGGCCCCCTACACATATATAACCATATATGTAGCCGATGGACAGCTTCGTCATCATGTGAGTTCCCTAGCAAGTAGAATGGGGCTTGTCTATGACATAGACTCTGATGCCTACTTTTTGACCACTTCTCCCTAAAGGGGCTGAGGGGTGTAGCCTCAATGGAGGAGGATACCCTTAGTCCTGATGCAACTAGATGTGTTGGGGTAGGAGGGTGACTCCTTTTTTCTGAGGAGGAGAGGGGTAGTTAGAAGGGGGCAAGAGGGTGGAACCCAGAGCCAGGGGGAGGGAACAAGCTACAATCAGAATGTAAAATGAATAAATAAACTTAAAAAATTATTCAGTAGCACCCCTTAACAACTTGGTCTCAGTACTCCTAGGATCTAACTTTACAGTAATAGCTAAAAAAACAATTGAGAAATATACATGACAAAAGTAAACTTTGTTGATTTGAGTTCAATATTCAAAAAAAATCAAGATTCTCTAAATCTAAGGCAAAAGACAATATAAATAAAAATTCTAAATCTAGAAGTCAGGGATATTCACAGTTTGGCCATATAAAGGAACCAAAGAGTCTCAGAAACACTATTTGCAGGTAGGTTATCACTAAGAAAGCTTAACTGACATATTTCAGCTGTTTAAATGTGGGAGAACTGTACAACCAACTCAATATTTAATTATATAAATATTTTCCTTCACTCTTGACTCTTTTATTTGGAAGTAGAATTTCAGTCAGGATAATTTGATAAATTGTGTGTCAGCACTTTTTAAAAAAGAGTCCTCTGTTGTTACAAAAGCTGGCAGCTTCCAAACAGGCAGAGTTTCAGAAGAATTGATGTGGACCAAGCAGAAAGAATTCAGACTCCCACTGGCAAGCCACCTGCACAAACATACATCCAGCTTCGATTTGTGCTGCTGGCTTTGGAAGCCTCAATTACTGAGGGCGCTCAGACGGTCTATGTACAGGAATGAAGGGAACCATGTTATCAGTAGAGCTCAGGTTTTAATCACTAATACAAGCTTCACTCTGTTTTTGACAATGTTTGTTTTCTGTAAGCATGGCCGCTCTACCATGTCAACATATCATGAGTGTGATGCTGTTATTTCAGTATAATTTTGTCTTGGAATTTTTAGCAAGGCATATTCTAAAGCAGAATATAAAAAGATAGAAAGCACCAAGCAGACATTGTCCCATTCCAAAGTTGTCACGGTCCCCACCATGCAGCTCAGTTTACTCCAGGCTCCTTTGGGACCGGCTGGGATTGTAGGGATGATGCCCCACATAAATGTTCCATGTAACCTCAACTGATAATGTGTATGCTATTATTATGAGAACCTACTGTGGTTTGGGCCTCCCAGTTCATATCTCAAAGGTTGGTAATATCTTGGTTGGTTTATTTGAGGGATGAACTTTTAACTTATTTTTAATCATGCTTCTCTATTTTAGAACAGTCCATTTTTAAAATTGGCAAAGAAAGTACAGAGAGTTTCCACCTCATGGCCCACTGCACAACTGGTAAAACAGTACTGATTCTAACAAGATATTCTGATTCAATGGTTGTCAGATAATGTCCTTGTTACGTGTCATGGTCACACCATATTGTTGTCATCATATACCTTAGGCTCCTCACAGCTGAAGGGGATTCTTCTTAGGCTTCCTTTGTTTCCTCTGTCACAGTTTTGAGGAAATGACCAGGTATTATGGGGAAAGCCCCCACTTCCAGACTTTTCTGTTCAAAATTAGACACCGCTTATTGGTAATGTACACTGTGTGTTGGCCATTTTACTTTTTGTCACTAGAAGGTGCCCCATGCTTATCAGACACATTTTCTACACTAGTCTTCAAGTATGTCTCTCCAAGGACCTCTTTCTTCTGGAGGCCAGAGGTCAATATCGAATAACTGAATACCTTCCTTGATTACTCTCTACCTTATTCTATCATGAGTGTGTGAGCATGCCCATGTGTGTGTGCATGTATTTATGTGTATTGTATGTATGTGTGTGTGCAAGCAGGACATCAAATGTCTGTTTTCCTCTATCAATCTCTACCTTGTTGCTTTGAAACATGTTCTTTCACTGAATAAAAAGCTCTCCATTTTTCTATAGTTTGGCTGACCGGTGAGCTTTTGGGATCTACCTAACTCTGCCCACCACCACTGAAGATACAGGTATCCTCCAGCTTCTATATTCATGCCAGGGATTTGAACTCAGCTCCTCTTCCTTGCAGTGCAAGTATTCGTACCCATGAACCATCTTGCCACTTTTCTCCACTCAGAGTTTGAATGATACCTTGCTTGACTCTAGTTTGGATGACCACAAATGTTAGTGCAGGTTCCTGTGTGTTGGCCTGACAGGTATGGAAAGTTTGCCCACACAGGAACAACGTTCCTAGGCTTCCTACAATAAGATACTTAGTTGTATATATCCTTCCAACATGTCTTTGGATGTAGGCACCTTATTTTATATTCCAGCCGGCTGTGAACTGAAGCTGTGTTGTGTTTCATTGTCAGCAACTGGTACTGTTAATGGTTTAGCTGATATATATTCTTACACACACAGCATCTACTTCCATGGTCAATTCTTAGAGGGCAAATGATTCAGACATTGTTTTCTGTTCATTTGCCCACAGCAGAGTCTATTCTTTGTTGTTTCATTAGGAACATTCTTTTGTGACCAAAAGATCATCTATATGCTTATTTATGATTGTTATTGTGGAAGTTTCTTCAGAAGTTACCATAAAATATCCATAGTTTATTCAACATAAAATCAAATGTTGTCAAGTGAAAAGAATGGAGTACTACACAAAATACAATGTTCACCTTCAGGATGATAGAATGACTGCTCATTCAAAGTTAAGTATGTTCTCAGAAACTGTTCCTCATGTGTGGATGCAAAAACAATATTTATCAAGTCTCCTCTCTCTTTTGCAGTTCAAAGAAGACATGGACTACTGGGTGTGGCCATGCAAACCTGAGGCCCCGGTGGTAACAGGGACAGAGAGAGGCAGGATCATCAGCTGACTAGCCTCATCCAATGTTCAGGGAGAGGCCTTATAACCTGGAATAATACACCAAATGTCCTCTAAGTTGTGCACAGGCACACATATACCCTACACATGTTCATAAACCACACACACGAAGAAACATATTCCATACCATCACACACAACCCCTTCACAAAGCAAAGTGCCACACTGAAGAAAACAGTAACCTGGAGAACTTAAATTTCTATTAGTTTATGAGGAAAAAAGAATTTTGAGGTAGAAATACAGTCTGGTATACAGAAGTGGAGCCTTTGTAAAAAGCTCTTAGCATGTGGCCTTCCATGGCCCCTTGTGCAGGGCTCAGGTGGAGAAGTATAATCTAATTGGATCTGAGAGAGATTTATGATTTTAATTTGATGAGTTTGATGAAAATCTCTCCCTTCTGAATAGTATGATGGGGGTGGAGCCCTCATGGTTTCTGTAGTCATTCCATTCCTGTGAAAGATGAGGCCCATGACAGAGAATGAAAAAACTAAGGATCATGGAAAAAATAGCCATGAGATTCCTTTAATTGGCATCCTGGGGGCTCTGTCTAGATTGTGATGTCCACGAACCAATAAGTAGTTTTTATACCCCTTTTACAATATGCTCAAAACCTCTTGTGCCTGCTGCTCTTCTGACAGAATCCCCCCCCCCCCCCATGGTTTTCTCAACACTTCCTCTTCATTTTCCCTCCTGTACCTCACATACCCACTATGGAAACTTTTCATTGCCTGAATCTCAATCTCACCCACCATTTTCTCTTGGTCCTTCATTTTCATTCATTCTTTCCATTTAGTTTTCTACAGAACAACTCACCTATCCACATGTGACTCAGTTAAGACTCTTCATTGTCCATAACTTCTGTTCACAACCTTTGTCCTAACTGAGGCTTTATTTCTTATTTTCCATTCAAACTCTAAATAAAATGTGTTTTCACAAGAACTGGAGCAGGTCATTTCCTGTGCTAAAATCTATTAATGTGCCTAAAACCTAGGGCAGAACTAATAATCACAAGAGGATGCTCAATGGTGCTGTTAAATTGAACAGGACTATTCTTCCCACAAGTTAGAGTCATTCTTACTTCTGTTGGATTTTTTATTTTTCAACTAAGAGCACTTTAATTAGATAAATGCTAATTTAATTAGTCTTCACTAAAATTAAGTGAAAAGTGCATAATATGTTCCAGATGGAAAGAACACTTTGTTAGTTATAGAGTTGTGCCTTAAGGTGCACCACATTTAACGTTTTCCATTAAAAGGGTATATATTATACAACTGAGAAAAATTGACACAGCAGACTATGGAAACAATTTGTACCAGGAAAAGGAAAACCAGTGAGGAGTGAAATACATCTCAGTTTAGAAATTTGAAGATTTTAAAAAATAAAGTAACTCCACCACTCTGCTCTGACTAGTAGAGTTTTCTATGGTGGAACAAGAACCACTGGTGGAATTTAAGTGATGGTGTTTCCATGCATGATGGAAACTTGGGGGTCATGGGGTCATGGAGCTCATCTCACTTGCTAAACTCCTGGCTAGATTATTTACACACTCTACAAAATTTTATTTTCAAAATCTTTTTTTTCTTCAATGCATATTAGAGACAGTATTTTTCTAAAGAACAAAATGAGGTTTGGGGGGAAAAGGAGAATGTATGAGATAGCCCAAAATTAGTAGGTATCAGCATCCAAAATCATTAAAAATATAATTTTCAATAAATAATTAAAATGCTGATGTGAAAACTGAAGTTAAGGATTTCCTGCATAACATTTGCTTGGGAAAAATTGGTCTAAAGCATATTAAAGTGATTATTGTGGATATGGATCTATTAGGTAAAACAGTTAAGCTAGTTTGAGAGGGGCTTTCACACTGGGACACATCAAGTCTGGGATGCATTCTGCTAGCCTTGATTTTGAAAGCTGCTGTAGCCCCAGTTGTTGCCAAAAAGGACTCGGTGGTATAGATTTTAAGCACATCAAAGTATAAAATAACTTGAAGGGTATCTTTGAAGGACATAAAAAATATAAAACCTAAAACCTCATATCTATATTTGTCACTGTGTGAAAAATGTTAAGAGACATTTTTAAAAATACAGAGAACCTGTGCAAGCACACAACTACCACCTTCATAAAAATAACAGGAAATAACAACCTATGGTCATTAATGTATCTCAACATCAATGGACTCAACTCCCCAGTAAAAAGACACAGGCTTACAGAATGGATCCATAAACGAGACACATCATTTTGCTGCATACAAGAAATACATCTCACTAACAAAGGTAGACTCTACCTCAGAGTAAAGGGCTGGGGATAGGTTTTCTAAGCAAATGGTCCCAGGAAGCAAGCTGGAGTAGCCATCCTAATACTAAATAAAATAGACTTTCAATCAAAATTAATCAAAAAAGACAGGGAAGGAAACTACATACTAGTCAAAGGAAAAATTCATCAAGATGATATTGCAGTACTGAATATGTGTACCCCAAATACAAGGGCACCACCATTTATAAAAGAAACTCTTCTAAAGCTTAAACCACACAGCAATCCCCACACAATAATAATGGGAGACTTCAACACCCAACTCACACTTATAAACAGGTGATCAAGACATCTCACCAAAGAGAAAAATAATAAGACTAAAAGAGATCATGAACCAAGTGGACCTAACAGATATCTATACAATGTTTCACCCAAACACAAAATAATACACCTTCTTTTCAGCATTGCATGGAACCTTCTCCAAAATTGACCATATAGTTGGACACAAAGCAAACCTCAACAGGCACAAGAAAATTGAAATAACCCCATGTATCTTATCAGACCACCATGGATTAAAGCTGGACTTCAACAACAGCAGAAATAACAAAAAGCTTACACATTCATGGAAACAGAACAACTCTCTATTCAATGACTACTGAGTCAGGGAAGAAATAAAGAAGGAAATCAAAAACTTCCTAAAATTCGACAAAAATGAAGACACAGCATACCCAAACCTATAGGACACAAAGAAAGCACTGCTACAAGGAAAATTCATAGCATTAAGGGCCTTCAAAAAGAAAATTATGACAGCTCATATTAGCAACTTAACAGCAGAACTGGAAGCGCTAGGAAAAAAAAAAAAAAAAGCAAGCAGTCCCAAGAGGAGCATACTGCAGGAAATCATCAAACTCAGGGCTGAAATCAACAAATTAGAAGCAAAAAGAACAATACAAAGAATCAATGAAACCAAGAGTTGGTTCTTTGAGAAAATCAACAAAGTAGACAAACCCTTAGCCAAACTAACTAAAAGGCAGAAAGAAAATACCCAAATCAACAAAATCAGAAATGGAAAGGGAGAAATAACAACAGACTTGGAGGAAATCCAGAGAATCTGTAGGCCCTACTTCAAAAACCTGTACTCCACAAACTTTGCAAACCTAAGTGAAATGGACAATTTTCTTGAAAGATTCCACTTATCAATGTTAAATCAAGATCAGATTAACAAATTAAACAGTCCTATAACCCCTAAGGAAATAGAAGAAGTCATTAAAAGTCTCCCAACCAAAAAAAAAAAAAAGCCCAGGGCCAGATGGTTTCAGCCTAGAATTATATGTGACCTTCAAACAGGAGCTAATACCAATTCTCCTAAACTCTTCCACAAAATAGAAACAGAAGGAACACTTCCAAACTCATTCTATGAGGCAAATCACATTGAATACCCAATAAAGAAAGAAAATTTCAGAACAATTTCCCTCATGAACATAGATGTGAAAATACTCAATAAAATACTTGCAAACGGAATCCAAGAACACATCAAAAGTATCATACACCATGATCTAATAGGCTTCTTCCTAGGAAAGCAGGGATGGTTCACCATATAAAAGTCCATCAATGTAATCCACCATATAAACAAACTGAAAGAAAAAAATACATGATCATCTAACTAGATGCTGAAAAATCATTTGACAAAATCGAATACCCCTTCATGCTAAAAGTCCTGGAGAGAGCTGGGATACAAGGACCATACCTAGAAATAATAAAGGCAATATACATTAAGCCAGTAGCCAACATCAAATTAAATGTAGAGAAACTTAAAGCATTTCCCCTAAAATCAGGGACAAGGCAAGGATGCCCACTCTCTTCACATGTCTTCAACTTAGTACTTGAAGTTATAGCTAGAGCAATAAGACAACTAATGAAGATCAAGATGGTACAAATTTGAAAGGAAGAAGTCAAAGTATCTTTATTCACAGATGATATGATAGTATACATAAATGATCCCAAAATTCCACCAAAGAACTCCTACAACTGATAAACACCTTCAGCAATGTGGTTGGATACAAAATTAATTCAAAAAAATCGGTAGCCCCTTTTTGTACAAAAGATAAATGGGTTGAGAAAGAAATCAGGGAAACAATACCCATCAAAACAGCCACAAACAATATAAAACACCCGGGGGGTGACTGGAGCCAAGCAAGTGAAAGACCTGTATGACAAGAACTTCAAGTCCTAGAAGAAGACATCAGAAGATGAGAAGATATCCCATGATCATGAATAGGTAGGATCAACATAATAAAAATGGCCATTCTACCAAAAGCAATATACAGATTCAATGCAATTCTTATCAGAATACCAACACAATTTTTTACAGACCTTGAAAGAACAATTCTCAACTTCATATGGAATAACAAAAACCCCAGAATATCTAAATCAATCCTGTACAATGAAAATACATCTGGAGGCATCACCATCCCAGCTTTCAAGCTATACTACAGAGCAATAGTAATAAAAACAGCATGGTACTGGTACAGAAACAGACCAGATGATCGATGGAATTGAATTGAAGACCCAGAAATAAACACACACACACTTATGGTCATTTAATTTTTGACAAAGAAGCCAAAACCATACAATGGAAAAAGGGCCGCATCTTCAACATATGGTGCTGGTCTAGCTGGATGTCAATATGTAAAAGAATGCAATTAGACTCATATTTATCACCTAGCACAAAACTTAAGTCCAAGTGGATCAAAGACCTTAGCATAAGACTCCACACATTAAATCTAATAGAAGAGAAAGTGGGGAAAAGCCTAGAACTCATCGGCACAGGTGACAACTTCCTGAACACCAACAGCTCAGGTTCTAAGACCAATAATCAATAAATGGGACCTCATGAAACTGAAAAGCTTCTATAAGGCAAAGGGCACTGCCATTAGAACAAAATGACAACCTACAGATTGGGAAAAGATCTTTACCCAACCCCACATCTGACAGAGTGTTAATATCCAAGATTTATAAAGAACGCAAGAAATTAAATGCCAAGAAACCAAAAAAATTCCAATCAAAACATGGGGAACAGAGCTAAACCAAGAATTCACAAAAGAGGAATATCTAATGGCCAAGAGACACTTAAAGAAATGCTCAACATCCTTAATCATCAGAGAAATGCAACTCAAGACAACTCTGAAATTTCATCTCACACCTGTCAGAATGGCTAAGATCAAAAACTCAAATGACAGCACATGCTGGTGAGGTTGTGGAGAAAGGGAAACTCTCCTCCATTGTTGGTGGGAGTGCAAGTACAAACTTGTACAACCTCTGTGGAAATTAGTCCGGTGATATCTTAGAAAATTTGGAATATCTCTATCTCAAGACCCAGCCATACCACTCCTGGGTATTTCATCCAAATGATTCCTCACCAAACCACAAGGACATCTCCTCAACTATGATCATAGCAGCTTTACTTGTAATAGTTAGAAACTGGAAACAACCCAGATGTCCCTCACCTGATGAATGGATTAAAAAGCTGTGGTACATTTATTACAATCAAATACAACTCAGCTATCAGAAACAAGGAAATCATGCAATTTGCTGCCAAATGGATGGAACTAGAAAAGCTCATCCTGAGTTAGCTAATGCAGTCCCAGAAAGATGTGCATGACATCTATTTACTTATAACTGGATTTTAGCCATATAGTACAGGATAACTATCTTATAACCAACAGACTGAAAGGAACAGAAACATAGACTTTGTTACTTATTAGTGGGATACTTTACCCAAGTGGATCTTGCATATAGGCCCCAGTGCAAGAAGAAACTCTTAGCCCTCATATGGCTGCTGAACTAAAGGGGACTGATATGTAGGGCACCCCACACCAGAGGAGTAGTTTAGGTGGGAGAAGGGGGAGAGGATGTGAGGGTGAGCTGGAGGGGTGGAGGGAGGGGACTGTGATAGAGATGTAAATTGAAGTAATAAATAAACATTAAAAACAGAAGTGCTTCATACCTGGTCTCAGCCTAATCAAAAGTCAGTAGAGAGTAGAGGTCTGGCAGAGGGACAGACTCACTCCCTCAGCAGCATGTAGCTATGTAGATGAGATATCCACTGTCACCCCTTCAGCACCCAACATTCAGGGCTTCCCACGGGCCTTGGAATTACTGTGGCTCAGCTGGATATGGGCACAGTTAGCTAAGGCCTCTGCACTAGCCAGGCAAAGGGATTGGGATTCCAGTTACAGGATTTAGAAGGCACTCCTGTCAGAAAGGCACCTCCAAGTCTACATTGGGGAAAGTAAACAAATCTTTGTGAGTCTTGTAGCAAGCTCTGTCATCTCCGATTGCATCAACAGTGCAGGCATAGGTGATTCATGGAAGGATTCTCATCCTCTCTCTGCAGGCCTTGGATCAACCTCCTACTGGAGAAAAACCAGAAAGAATGGTAAATACACAAGTTAGGGTGTCATGAGAACTGGCTCCTATCCTGTAAGTCTACTTTTCTAAAAATCAATGCATAAGGTTCAGCACATCCCCCAGAGCTTTTCAAGGCTTCCATGGTTGGCTTTGCTGTGGAATTTGAGGTCTATCTCTGTTTACCATGTGAACAGCTCTTTTTATTGTGGATAGGAACCCACTTGTGTGGTTTCCATTACTTTGAGAGAAATGAGAGAAATACACTCTGATCATATCTCTGACCTGCCAACGCTGTCTTTAGTATCCATAAAATCATGTTTGTTAATGACTGGCATTGTTGCCTATACAGTTGAGATCCCCTCCAGCATCTCTAGAGGACTCACTTTGTTCTTTGATTAAGGTCTTTTAAGCAACAACACTGTAGTACACAGTTTATGCAAAATTAATATGAATATTTGTGAATGTGTAGGAAAGGCTTGTTTGTGAAAGGGAACACTCCCATCAAATTGTTTTATTTTTAATTAATTAATTAAAGTGTATACATGTGCATGTGAGTGTAGGTGCCTGTCGGTGCCAAAAGAGGGCATTGGATCCCTTGGAGCTGGAATTACAGATGGTTGTGAGCTACCCAAAATGGATGCTAGGAATCAACACAACCCCTTTGAAAGTACAGTATGTGCTCTTAATGGATGAACTATTTCTACAGTCATTGTACTTAATAGTTTTCTTCATTCGGTTTTGGACTCCAGGTCTTCGGTGAAAGTATAATGGTTCACTAGAGATGTGCGGTCTTGAAGCTAGTTGCTTGACAGCATGTGGAAAGGGTTACTGGTCTTAGTGTCTGGCTGACTCTGCCACATAGCCCGTGGCCTTTTCCATCTGTGTTTCTACTTCAGCTCTTGGCAGCCCTTCTGAAAGACAAGTACTGAGTCTTGTCAAACAAATTTTTATTATCCTGTATTGATCACGGTTAGGACATTTTCACAAAACTTTACTGGTTGCTGATTTTCTTTCTTATGTAACATGTAAGAAAACATTCAGGAACATATTTGAACTCCAGTCAAGTTGTTTCTACATAGATCAAGACTAGACAAGGCTTTACTGATGGAGTAAAGTTCTCTTTTCTTTTTTAGAGAGTGAGAGTGTGCTTGTGTGTGCATGTGTGAATGTGTGCCTGTATGTGTGTGTCTGTGTGCTATCTGTGTGAGTGTGTGTATGTTTGTATGTGTGTCTGTATGAGTGTGAGTATATATATGTCTGTGTGATTGTGTGTGAGTGTATGTGTGTTAATGTGAATGTGTGTATGTGTGAGTGTGTATGTGTCTGTGTGCATGTGTGTCTATGTGTATGTGTGACTGTATGAGTGTCTGTGTGTCTGTGTGCATGTCTTTCTATGTGAGTGTGTGTGTGTCTGAATATATGTATGTGGCGGAAGTTTTGATTTCTTTAAAAACAGGCTTGTGCTGAATGAATGTTGTTTGTTTTGGTCTCAAGTGTGGGATGTGCGGGTGCTCTGCCTGCCTCATATTTCCCACAACTCCCAACAGCACTGTGATTGAGTCACCCCTCCCAGAATCTATCAGCAGCCAATGGTTGGTTAGTAAAGATTGGACTCTGTGAGCCCCTCCCCCTCCATGACAGTTGACAGTGTATATTCACTTGTAGAATCAGAGCTATGAAATATGCTGTGAGTCATCTTATATATAGTGAATGCTTTGCCCTTTTAAAGTGTGTGTGTGTGTGTTTCTGATTTTGAATGTTTGAATGTGTTGGCCACCACATTTAGTCATCAGGATTCGTCCACCATCAATCCACATATAAATGACCTGAGGCTTTACTGAGATGAAGATCCCTTTTGGGAGCCTCCAGGGCTGTGATGGAAGCAAACTTCCTGTCTCCATCAAGTCCACAAATGTGTTGTTGCTTGTGTCTGCAAACCTCAAGGTAAGAAGCAAGAACCTAAGTCATCTTTCCAGTCTGTAACTTTAGAGGATACTGCCACTATAATCCACAGCTCGAGACATCTTTAAGATATTTCTGATAAGCCCTATCCTGTCAGTACCCAAATTGCTATTCTGATTTCTCAAGGCCTCTTACCCTGTCCTCCATTAATGTTAAATTCTTCAAACTCTAACTGCTCATCTTTATGTACTAATATTTAATGATCAGTCACTATGTCAAGTACTGATTCCATATCAGAGGCTAGCCTTCTGCCATAGACTTCAGTCTTAACCCTGTCTGCTCTCCTCTCCAATTACTTCCTCTGGTTTATTTTCCTCTAGTATTAGTATTTTTCTTGGGTTTCTCTAAATAGCTTCCCAACCCCCTCCCTTACATGACCCTGTAACTACATTACACGCATAGAAATATCACCAGAGATGAAGACGGCTCAGTGGGACTCTTAATGTGCATTCCCCCCCCCCCCAAGCTATGTGGTAAAAGCTTTCTTCCTAAATTATAGTCCTGTTTGGAGATGTGAGAAACATGAAGTATTGGGGGCTAGTGGAAGGAGGTCTTTTGGCCCTTATGTATATGCCTGTAGAGGGGACAGTAGGACCAAGTATTTACCTCACATTTCCACACTTTGGCCAGAAATTGAGGGTATTTTTTTCCTCCAGCACGTATCCACTGTCCTTGGCACAGACTTAACATCAACAGCCAATGAACCGTGGATAAATAAACCTCCAAAGCTATGAGCCAAATAAATTGATTTTAACAAAATCTTTATAAATTGATTATAACAAAACAGGAATTTGTTATAGTCATGGAAAAATGATGATCAAAGCTATTATTCATAATTAGGAATTTGTCTTGGATGGTCGTTGACGTGGTTGAGTATGAAGATATTTGCTATGTCTTCTCCAATTAAATAAATTTGAAATTTTTAGGTTGTTAGGTTTACTCTTACTGTAGGACCACAGCATATTGGGGCTACAAAGCCTAAGAGCATACTGATGCCTAAAACATATTAGACCAGTGGGACCTTGATTATGAATGTAAAATGGGGCCTGTATTTACGGGGAGACTGTGCCAGTAAACTTTAATGGAGTAGTTATCATGTAGCCAGGAATTATGTGCATGGTCACAACTGTCTGTCATCACAGGACCTGGAAGGTGGAGGTAAGAGGGTCAGGGGTTTAAGGGGAGCATAAGGTAAGCATGGAAAGAAAGAATAAAAAAGAAGAAAGAAAAAATGTGAAGGGGAAGAAAAATAGACTCTTAAGCAATTCATTTCTGAATTCTACCAAAAGCAAACCATCCTAGAAGGATTTTAGAAGTCTCTTGATAAGATAAAGGAAATTGTCTTATACATAACCTTCAAGATTACAGTTTGCTTGTGATAAAAAGTATTTGAAGAGCTTTTACCAGAAAATAGTGAGGAAGTCAGTAGTATCCCAAAAGTTACCGACATGCATGGAGAAAGATATGGTGGTGCACATCGCAACCAAGCAGCAAGTTCAAGGCCACCCTGAGCTACATTTACTCCTGTTCAGTCCCCAATCTTCTTCAAGCCCCAAATACATGAAGTCTGGGACAGATCTGTAAATTTTAAAGATGAAAAAGAGAAGGAAAGGTTGTAACTCACCAAAGCTGTGGTACCTTGGCAAATAGCTAGGAAAAAAAAACATCAGTTTGCCCTCAACCAATGAGGGGCTGAATGTGCCAAAGCATCTCAATCAGTCTCCTTCTTTTTTTTTTTTTCTTTCCAGAGGCATTTAGGGTCCCTACTCTAAATTCATGTGTACCCGTGCTTAGGAAATGAAGGAAGGGCATGGAGTGGATGTATCTCCTAAGGAGTGCTTTAGTGGTTGAACTGGTCTGTGGGATGCTTCCCATTGCCTCAATTTATACAAGAGACTTTGTGTTGTCTTCTCACTCCTGACGTTTTTATGTTCCTATAGAATTTCTCAAATGGAACGGGAAAGTACTGTGATTCATCTGTCTAAAACTTTGCAATGGTTTTCAGCCCACTGTCTATGAGGGTCACCTGCTTCCCTGACCCTCTCCTTTGCATGCAGATCCATGTCTTCAGTAGAGGATTAATGGTATCCTGAATCAGATATTATTTTTGTTCTTGTAATTCTTCCATTTTCCCCAATTTTGTTTACTGCGTTCTTCTTAATACTTAAACCATCAAAATAGTTTATTTTGAAGGGCATTCAATTGCGAGCTGGACACTGACAAATTATATACAATTTTCTCATCTTCATAACTCTCCAGTTATTTCTATTTTCTTCAGACAAAGCAGTTAAAAATATCAGAACTTACAATATTGATCTTTGAATCTACTGTATCACTCCCTGCCTTCACCTAACAGTTTAAAGCCATTGATCATAGACTCTGCTTATGTATCTTACCAACAAACACCAAATATCACAGCCCTGCCTAGAACATATCAGGCATTTAAGAAAATCCACCAAGAATGAGTAATCACAGCAGGTATTATGAAATAATATGTCTTGATTCTTGTGGGAAGAAATAAGTGATGTTTGAGTATTTCTGAAGGAGGGAAAATTGACTCATTTTTTTAGCAATTACATTTAAAGCAAGTTTTTCATTAAGGAGTCCAGTGTTACAGCCAATTGTCAACATGACACACCCAGAAAAAAAGAAATCCCAGTGGAGGATTTGACATACGGGCATTTCAGTGAGGCATGTTCTTGTGTAATGATTGATATAGGGAGCACAAGCCCACTGTGGGTGGTGACAACTGTGTGCAGGTGGCCCTGGCCTATACAGGAAGGCAAGCTGAGCAAGTCATGTTGTGCAAGCCCAGAAGCAGCATTCTTCCGTGGTCTCTGCTTCAGTTCCTGCTTTCGAGTTCCTTCCTGAGTCCTTGCTCTTACTTTCCTCAAGGACAAACTGTAATCTATAAGCAACACAAACCCTTTCTTCCCTAGTTAGTTATTGTCAGTGTTTTTATTAGAGCAACAGAAAGAATACCAGCATTGTATAGGGACCTCAGGTAATAATAAACTACCCAAATGTCAATTCCTTCATCAAAAAAAAAAAAAATAAATACTAAGCCTGTGTTGCAGAGGGAAATGATTATAAGAAAAATCTACAGTTTGGGGAAAAAAATCTTCACCAACCCCACATCTGACAGAGGGCTAATATCCAAAATTTACAAAGAACTCAAGAAACTAAATGCCAAGAAAACAAATAATCCAATCAAAAAATGGGGAAGAGAGCTAAACAGAGAATTCATAAAGGAGGAATCCCTAATGGCTGAGAGACACTTGGAGAAATGCTCAGCATCCTTAATCATCAGAGAAATGCAACTAAAGATGACTCTGAGATTCCATCTCACACCTGTCAGAATGGCTAACATCAAAAGCTCATATGACAGCACATGCTGGCGAGGGTGTGGAGAAAGGGGAACTCTCATCCATTGATGGTGGGAGTGTAGGCTTGTGCAACCACTAAGGAAATCAGTCTGGCCTTATCTTAGAAAACTTAGAATAGCTTTACCTCATGACCCAGCCATACCACATCTGGGTATACATCCAAATGATTCCTCACCAAATCACAAGGAAGTTTCCTCATCTATGTTCATAGCAGCCTTATTTGTAATAGTTAGAAACTGGAAAAAACCCAGATGTCCCTCAACCAAGGAATGGATTAAAAAAACTGTGGTACATCTACACAATGGAATACTACTCAGCCATCAGAAACAATGAAATCATGCAATTTGTCACCAAATGGATGGAACTAGAGAAGCTCATCCTTAGTGAGCTAACCCAGACTCAGAAGGATGCACATGGCATCTATGCACTTATAATTGGATTTTACCATATAGTACAGGATAACTATACTACAACCAATGCACTAAGGGGAATAGGAACATAGACTTTGTTTCCTATCAATGAGACACTTTACCCTAGTGGTGCGGCCTTGTAGGCCCCCAGTGTATGAGGAGGCTCTTGGTCCTCATATGACTGCTGAACTGGGGCGGGGGGCTGTTATGTAGGGACACTACACACCAGAGGAGTGGGATAGATGGGATAGGGGGTAGAGAGTGGGAGGGGGGACTGGGAGGGGTGGAAAGAGGACACTGATGGAGATATAACCTGAAGCAATAAATAAATATTTTTTAAAAAGAGATCTAAAATTTAAAAGAAGAAAAAAAAAAAAAAGAAAAATCACTAGGAATACTAGTTACTTGACTGACATTATCATAAAAACCCAGGATGTCTTAGCATGGGATAGAAAGCAATGAATTCAAGGAGGCCCCAATAAGATGCAGCAGAATGAAATACATCAGAGGGAAGGGAAGAGAGCAGTCCCTAGGTAGAATCCACATATACAGGCTTATGTAACAAATGCTGTGAACAAAACAACCAGCTAGTCCCTGGTGTGCTTTATCCACACCCCACAGTTGGGGGTGTGTGGATACAATGTGGCACTTAGTAAACTACCAGGTCAGGAACTGCCAATGATCTTTTCCTGTGCACACAGGAAAATTCTTGAAGAGAGAATGAAGAGCGTTAACAGAACAAAAGTCCTCAAGCTCACAGACGGGAAGGACTATTGGAATTAATGAGTCTATAGTGCCTTTCTCACAGACTTGCGCCTGAATCCCTTGGACTACGTTCATCCTTGTCACAGGCTGCTGACCTTGGTTAGGAGTGTGACCTTCTTGTGACAATGTCTCTCAGCTTCCCAGCTTGAGATGTCAGGAAACTCCTCAATTTCCAGCCAATACTTCCCTCCCTGTAAACTGAGCTAAAATCTCGAATGCAGCAAAATTACTGTAGCTACTAGCTAACATGAGGAAATAGAATATTTAGCTTTAGAAATACTAGCATGTCAATTGTATTGTTCCCATTTATCACATGCTGTGCTCATACATGAAACATCTGATTTAATCACCACAAAACCTCCATGTGTTGAGTAATATAATGTTCCCCTTATTATCTCAACAGCAATGACTTATAAAGTTATTCTCACTTAATCTAGCCAGTGTCAATATCTGGATTTGAGGCAGGTGTAATGTGCCCATGTGTATCCACAGCTCTTGGGATACAAGAGAGTAAGGTCAAAACAAGTTCAGGGTCAGGCTATTCTTCATAGAGAGACTTTGTCTCAAACAAAAAGAAGCCACAAATTCCCTGGGTTTGAACTGAGGTTTTACCAGTTTTACATTTTCAATTTATTAATTTTATTCCAAATTTAGTTACTATCAAGTTCATGAAAGATTTTTGTTATTGTTGCTGTTTTGTTTAAATATTATTTTTAATTATGTAGGTGCATGTGAGTACAGGTGCCCACAGACACCACAAGATGATGGCAGATCCTTGAGAGCTGGAGTTACCAGTAGTTGTAGGCTGCCATGTTGGTGCTGGGAACAAATGAATGGATAAAGAAAATGTGGTTCATACACAGAATGTAATATTTTGTTGCTATTGAAAATGGAATCACAGTATTTGTTGGGAAAAATGTATGGACTTGGACACTGAATTTTTACAATAAGGCACAATCTTTCACATGAAACACAAAAATCTTGCTTACACTGGCAGCCACAAGATCTTGCAGGTATATAACATACTTTTCTTTTCTCAGCCTGGCCGAACTGCAAGAAATCCCAGGACTCCTAGCCTTCAGCCTGACAGAGCCCTCCTCCTCCTCCTTCTTTAGGCCTTAATTAGTTGATGCCTCCTCCAGAAGGCCCCTCAAGTCTACCCTTTCCCTCATATCACACACTTCCCCTGCCCAGCAGATTGAGGGTGAGATAGTGGAGTTCTTTATCATTTCACACCCAGTGTTTAAACATATTCCAACTCACAGAAAGTTCTCATGAAGACGTGTTGGAAGTATAAAGGACTAACTGGACTTGGTATGGTGGGCCCTGCTGGCTGCTTTCACTGCAACTTGATCCCCTCTTACTTTGCTAATTGGTGACATTTTATGGACATGTTTTTCAAATAAGTTTTGAAAAAGGTCAGCAATCCTGAGTTACTGCTCTTTGAGAATATCATGTAACTACAATTTTTGGCAGTGGGTCAAGTAGAAAGCAAATTTTTCTAATGTGTTCTACTTTCTAGCAATCTATGTCTCATTTTACTTTTAAGGAGTTAGCAGAAACATGGAGTTAAAAAAATCTAGAGATGCATGCATGTATATACATGAACACCACATATGCGTTATGTCATGGCCACTTGAATATAATATACCTTAAAATCAAGTTCATCCTCTTCTTTCCTTATCATCTGATCTGTTATCTCAAATACTATAATGTAGGTGTGTTTGGACAGTCTGTGCAAGTGGCTCATACAGGGCATGAAGGAAATGGCAAAGCCTCACAGCTCAGATTAGTTTGTAAGGTTGGTTCATCCACTTTCATATATTTTTGATGGGATAAAGGACAGAGAAAAAAAAAGAAACTAGTGATGAGAAGTTTAAGGAAGGGGTCAAAACTGATACACCAGTGATAGAGAAAACAATACCAGGGATGATGAAGAAGGATCATGTCACTAAAGATGGAAAAGGTACCCATTACTGATGGTGAAGGAACACACAAGTGAAGATGTGGAAGATCAACAACAGTGATGGTGGATTTGGACTAGAGTAGTGAGGGTGAATAAGCACAGCAGGGATGGGGCAGAAGGACCACACCAGTAATGGTGCAGGAGGAACACAGCTGTGATGGTGATGAAGGTCCACACCAGTGATTATGGAGAAGGACAACAAAAGTGATGGTGCAGAAGGACCACACCAGCGACGGGGGAGAAGGTCCAAAGCAGTGATGGTGCAGAAAGACCACACCAGTGATGGTGCAGAAGGACCATACCAGTGATGGTGAAGAAGGACCATGCCAGTGATGATGCAGAAAGATCACACCAGTGATGGTGCAGAAAGTCCACACCAGTGATGGCGGAGATGGTCAACTCCAGAGATTGTGTAGAAGGTGACACCAGTGATGGTGCACAAGATCCACACCAGAGATGGTGCAGAATCTACATACCAGTGATATGGCAGTAGGTCTACACCAGTGATAGTTTAGAAGGTCCAAACCAGTGATGGTGCAGAAGGACAACACAAGTGATGGTGCAGAAGATCCACACAGGTGATGGTGCAGAAGGACCAAACTTGTGATGGTTCAGAAGGACCTCTCCTGTGATGGGTCAAAAGGTCCATTCCATTGATGGTGCAGAAGGACCACACTAGTGTTGGTGGAGAAGGTCCACACCAGTGATGGTGCAGAAGGTCTACATAAGTGATGGTGCAGAAATTCCACACCAGTGATGGTTTACAAAGACTACACCAGAGATGGTGCTAAGGTCCACAACAGTGATGATACAGAAGGTCCACACCAGTGATGGTGCAGAAGGTCCAAACCAGTGATGGCACAGAAGGAACAAGCCTGTGATGGTGCAGAAGGTCCATACAAGAGATAGAGCAGAAGCACCACACCAATGATAGTGCAGAAGGTCCTCACCAGTGATGATGCAGAACACCACACCAGTGATGGTGCAAAAGGACCATACCAGTGATTTTGCAGAAGGTCCATACCTGTGATGGTGCAAAAGCACCACACCAATGATAGTGCAGAAGGTCCACAGCAGTGAAGAGGCAGAATTAACACACCAGTGACAGTTTAGAAGGTCCACACCAGTGATGGTGCAGAAGGACCACATCAGTGATGGTGCAGAAGGACCATACCAGTGATGGTGAAGAAGGACCACACCAGTTATGGTGCAGAAGTTTCACACCAATAATGGTGCAAAAGGTCCACACCAGTGCACAAGTACCATGCCTATGATAGTGCAGAAGGTCCACACCAGTGATGGTTCAAAGGACCACAACAGTGAGGATGCAGAACATCCACACCAGTGATGGTGCAGATTGACCTCCCCTGTGATGGTGCACATGGTCCAGAGGTCCAGGCCAGGGATAGTGCAGAAGGAACATGCCTGTGATGGGGCTCAAGAATCAAGCATGTGATGGTGCAGGAGGACCACACGTGTGATGGGACAAAAGGTCCACTCCAGTGATGGTGCAGAAGAACCACACAAGTGATGGTGCATAAGAAACCCACCTGTGCCTGAGGGCCAAATCAGTGAAGGTGCAGAAAGTCGCACCAGTGAGGGTGGAGAATGTCCACACCAGTGATGGTGCAGATTGATCTCCCCAGTGATGGTGCAGAAGGACCACACAAGTCACTATGTTGAAGGTCTACCGCTGTGATGGTGCAGAAGGTCCACATCAGTGATGGTGCAGAAGGACGACACCAGTGATGGCACAGAAGATACACAGGTGATGGTGCAGAAGGACCAAACTTGTGATGGTTCAGAAGGACCACACCTGTGAAGGTGAAGAAGCTACACCCCAGTGATCGTGCAGGATGTCCACACCAATGATGGTGCAAAACGACTATACCTGTAATGGTGCAGAATGACCAGACCAGTGAAGGTGCAGAAGGAACATGCCTTTGATGGGGCAGAGGACCAAACATGTGATTGTGCAGAAGGACCACACCTGTGATGGGACAAAAGGTCCACTCCAGTGATGGTGCAGAAAACCCACACAAGTGATGGTTCATAAGGACCCCACTGTGTATAAGGACCACATCACTGAGGGTGTAGAATGTCGACACCAGTGATGTTGCAGAAGGTCCATTCCAGTAATGTTGCAGAAGGACAACACCAATGATGTTGCCAAAAGTCCACACCATTAATAGTTTAGAAGGTCCATACTAGTGATGTGGCAGAAGTACCACACCATTGATGTTGCAGATGGTCCACAGCAGTGATGGTGCACAAAGTCCACACCAGTGATGATGCAGAATTCACACCAGTGATGGTGGAGATGGTCAACACCAGTGATTCTGTAGAAGGTGACAACAGTGATGGTGCACAATACCCACACCAGAGATGGTGCAGAATCTACACACCAGTGACAGTTTATAAGGTCCAAACCAGTGATGGTGCAGAAGGCCCACACCAATGGTGGTGTAGAAGTTCCACACCAGTGATGGTGCAGAGAGAGCACATAGGAGATTTTGTAGAAGGTCCACACAACTTATTGTGCAGAAGGGCCACACCAGTGATGATTTAGAAGGCCTACACCTGTGATGGTGCAGATAGAGCCGCCTGTGATGGGGAGAAGGTCCACGCCAGGGATGGTGCGGAAGGACCATGCCTGTGATGGTGCAGAAGGTCAACACCAGTGATGGTTCAAAGGACCACACCATTGAAGGTGCAGGTGGTCCACACCATTGGTACAGTAGGTTCACAATAGTGATGTTGAACAAGGACCACACCTGTAATGGTACAGAAGGACCACACCAGTCACTATGTAGAAGGTCTACTGCTGTGATGATGAAGAAGGACGACACCAGTGATGGCACAGAAGATACACAGGTGATGGTGCAGAAGGACCAAACTTGTGATGGTTCAGAAGGACCACAACTGTGAGGGTGAAGAAGGTACACCCCAGTGATCGTGCAGGAGGCCCATACCAAAGATGGTGCAAAATGACCACACCAGTAATGGTGAAGAATGACCAGACCAGTGATGGTGCAGAAGGAACATGCCTTTGATGGGGAGGAAGGACCAAACATGTGATTGTGCAGAAGGATCACACCTGTGATGGGACAAAAGGTCCACTCCAGTGATGGTGCAGAAGACCGACACAAGTGATGGTTCATAAGGACTTCTCTGTGTCTAAGGACCACATCGCTGAAGGTGTAGAATGTCGACACTAGTGATGTTGCAGAAGGTCCACACCAATAATGGTGCTGAAGGACCACACCAATGATGTTGAGAAAGTCCACACCAGTAATAGTTTACAAGGTCCATGCAAGTGATGTTTCAGCACTACCACACCATTGATGTTGCAGATGATCCACAGCAGCGATGGTGCACAGGGACCACACTAGTGATGGGGGACAAGTTCCATACCAGGGATGGGGCACAAGTCCACACCAGTGAGGACGCAAAATTTCCACACCAGTGATGTTGGAGATGGTCAACTCCAGTGATTCTGTAGAAGGTGTCACCAGTGATGGTGCACAATACCCACACCAGAGCTGGTGCAGAATCTACACACCAGTGATAGTTTAGAAGGTCCAAACCAGTGATGGTGCAGAAGGCCCACACCAATGGTAGTGTAGAAGAGCCACACCAGTGATGGTGCAGAGAGACCACACAGAAGATTTGGTAGAAGGTTCACACAACTTATTGTGCAAAGAACCACACCAGTGATGATTTAGAAGTCCTACACCTGTGATGGTGCTGATAGAGCCCACTGTGATGGGGATAAGGTCCACACAAGGGATGGTCCAGAAGAGCACACCAGTGATGGTGCAGAAGGTCCAAAGAAGCGATGGTGCAGAAGGACCATGCCTGTGATGGTGCAGAAGGTCAACACCATTGATGGTTCAAAGGAACACATCATTGATAGTGCAGGTGGTCCAGACCATTGATGGTACAGTAAGTTCACAATAGTGATGGTGCACAAGGACCACACCTGTAATGGTACAGAAGGAATACACCAGTCAGTATGTAGAAGGTCTACCGCTGTGATGATGCAGAAGACCCACACCAGTGAGGGTGCCGAAGGTCCCCACCATTGATGATGCAGAAGAACCACACCAGTGACTGTGCAGAAGGTCCATACCAGCGATGGTGCAGAAGGACGAAACCAGTGATGACGCAGAAGATCCACACAGGTGATGGTGCAGAAGGACCAAATATGTGATTGTGCAAAAGGATCACACCTGTAATGGGACAAAAGATCCACTCCAGTGATGGTGCAGAAAACCCACACAAGTGATGGTTCATAAGGACACTACTGTGTCTAAGGACCACATCACTGAAGGTGTAGAATGTTGACACCAGTGATGTTGCAGAAGTTCCACCCCAGTAATGGTGCAGAAGGACCACCAAATGATGTTGTCAAAAGCCCACACCAGTAATAGTTTAGAAGGTCCATACTAGTGATGTGGCAGAAGTACCATATAATTAATGTTGCAGATGGTCCACAGCAGTGAAGGTTCACAAGGACCACACCATTGATGGGGCACAAGGTCGACAGCAGTGATGGGGCACAAGATCCACACCAGTGATGGTGCACAAGGTCCACACCAGTGATGATGCAGAATTTCCATACCAGTGATGTTGGAATGGTCAACTGCAGTGATTCTGTAGAAGGTGACACCAGTGATGGTGCACAATACCCACACCAGAGATGGTTCAGGATCTACACACCAGTGATAGTTTAGAAGGTCCAAACCAGTGATGGTGCAGAGCACTACACCAGTGATAGTGCAGAGGGACTACACAGAAGATTTCGTAGAAGGTCCACACAACTTCCTGTGCAGAAAGACCACACCAGTTATGATTTAGAATTCCTACACCTGTGATGGTGAAGATAGAGCCCCCTGTCATGGGGAGAAGGTCCACGTCAGGGATGGTGCAGAGGAGCACATCAATGATGGTGCAGAAGGACCATTCCTGTGATAGTGCAGAAGGTCAACACCAGTGATTGTTCAAAGGACCACACCATTGATGGTGCAGGTGGTCCATTCCATTGATGGTACAGTAGGTTCACAATAGTGATGTTGAACAAGGACCACACCTGTAATTGTACAGAAGGACCACACCAGTCATTATAGAAGGTCTACTGCTGTGATGATGCAGAAGACCCACACCAGTGAGGGTGCAGAAGGTCCCCACCAGTGATGATGCAGAAGAACCACACCAGTGAATGTGGAGAAGGTCCACATCACTAATTGGGCAGAAAGATGACACCAGTGATGGCACAGAAGATCCACACAGGTGATGGTGCAGAAGGACCAAACTTGTGATGGTGAAGAAGGACCACACCTGTGATGGTGAAGAAGCTACACCCCAGTGATCATGCAGGACGTCCACACCAATGATGGTGCAAAACCACCACACCTGTAATTGTGCATTATGACCAGACCAGTGATGGTGCAGAAGGAACATGCCTTTGATGGGGCAGAAGGACCTAACATGTGATTGTGCAGAAGGATCACACCTGTGATGGGACAAAATATCCACTCCAGTGATGGTGCAGAATACCTACACAAGAGATGGTTCATAAGGATTCCACTGTGTCTAAGACCACATGACTGAAGGTGTAGAATGTCGACACCAGGGATGTTGCAGAAGGTCCACTCCTGGAATGGTGCAGAAGGATCACAACAATGATGTTGTCGAAAGTCCACACCAGTAATAGTTTAGAAGGTCCATACTAGTGATGTGGTAGAAGTACCACACCACTGATGTTGCAGATGGTCCACAGCAGTGATGGTGCACAAGGACCACACCAGTGATGGGGGACAAGGTCCACACCAGTGATTATGCAGAATTTCGACACCAGTGATGGTGGAGATGGTCAACTCCAGTGATTCTGTAGAAGGTGACAGCAGTGATGGTGCACAATACCCACACCAGAGATGGTGCAGAATCTACACACCAGTGATAGTTTAGAAGGTCCAAACCAGTGATGGTGCAGAAGGCCCACACAAATGGTGGTGTAGAAGATCCACACCAGTGATGATACAGAGGACTACACCAGTGATGGTGCAGAGAGACCACACAGGAGATTTTGTAGAAGGTCCACATAACTTATTGTGCAGAAGGACCACACCAGTGATGATTTAGAAGTCCTATACCTGTGATGGTGCTGATAGATCCCACTGTGATGGGGACAAGCTCCACACCAGGGATGGTCCAGAAGAGCACACCAGTGATGGTGCCGAGGTCCAAAGAAGCGATGGTGCAGAAGGACCATGCCTGTGATAGTGCAGAAGGTCCACACCAGTGATGGTTCAAAGGACCACACCATTGATGGTGCAGGTCGTCCACACCATTGATGGTACAGTAGGTTCACAATAGTGATATTGAACAAGGACCACACCTGTAATGGTACAGAAGGACCACACCAGTCACTATGTAGAAGGTCTACTGCTGTGATGATGAAGAAGGACGACACCAGTGATGGCACAGAAGATACACAGGTGATGGTGCAGAAGGACCAAACTTGTGATGGTTCAGAAGGACCACAACTGTGAGGGTGAAGAAGGTACACACAAGTGATCGTGCAGGACGTCCACACCAATGATGGTGCAAAACGACCACACCTGTAATGGTGCAGAATGACCAGACTAGTGATGGTGCAGAACGAACATGCCTTTGATGGGTCATTTGGACCAAGCATGTGATTGTGCAGAAGGACCAAACCTGTGATGGGACAAAATGTCCACTCCAGTGATGGTGCAGAAGACCCACACAGGTGATGGTTCATAAGGACTCCACTGTGTCTAAGGACCACATCACTAAAGGTGTAGAATGTCGACACCAGTGATGTTGCAGAAGTTTCACTCCAGTGATGCTTCAGAAGGACCACACCAATGATGTTGTCGAAAGTCCACACCAGTAATTGTTTAGAAGGTCCATAATAGTGATGTGGCAGAAGTACCACACCATTGATGTTGCAGATGGTCCACAGCAGTGATGGTGCACAAGGACCACACCAGTAATGGGGCAAAAAGTCGACACCAGTGGTGGGGCACAAGGTCCACTCCAGTGATGGGGCACAAGGTCCACACCAGTGATGATGCAGAATTTCCACATCAGTGATAGTGGAGATGGTCAATTCCAGTGATTCTGTAGAAGGTGACACCAGTGATGGTGCACAATATCCACACCAGATATGGTGCAGAATCTACACACTAGTGATGTGGCAGTAAGTTCACACCAGTGATGATGCAGAGGACCACTCCAGTGATGTGTAGTATGACTTCACCAGACATGGTGTTGAAGGTCCACACCAGTGATGGTGCAGAAGGAGCATACAAGTGATGGTGCAGAGGACCACACCAGTGATGGTGTGGAATGACCTCACCAGAGATGGTGCAGAAGGTCCATGCCAGGGATGGTGCAGAAGGACCACACCAGTGATGATGCAGATGGATCACATCTGTGATGGTACAGCAAGACCATGCCTGTGATGGTGCTGAAGGCCCACACCAATAGTGCTGTAGAAGGTCCACACCAGTGATGGTGCAAAAGGACCACACCATTCATATTGCAGATGGTCCACAGCAGTGATGGTACAGAAG
>CAJQZJ010004856.1:3328501-3344944 GCA_907164525.1 Lophiomys imhausi | reverse complement strand
ACACACACACACACACACACACACACACACACACACACACACACACAAAATGACTCTTGTGACAGGATGATGATATGCATTCTAAATGTTAATTAATTGGTTCTGCTTGCTGTCTGTTACTTACATTGTCTCTGGTTGAATAAATGTTGAGGCCTGAGATTGGGCAAAGACAGAGTTAGGCAGGACTAAGGTGCATGGGCTTCTGAAGTAGAGAGGTTGATGGGAAGAAGAAGCCAGGAACAGGAAGAAGGAGGACACATGCCATGTGTTAGAGAAAAGAACATCTTTCCATGTGGCCTGGAAAATAGGCATAGCATGGAGAATAGCAGTCCAAAGGGATGTATCTACATATATAGAATTAAGAGCTAAAATGGGCTAAGACTACACAATTCAGGCCAAGGCTTGTTAAAATCCACCAAGTCTCTGTGTGCTTATTTATAATGGCAACTTAAGGATTAACCCCGCCAACCAATTAATTATAATATAAATACTAAATAATGATTTAATTGGCCTTTTTTCTACACTTTTGTTCTCCCCTCAAGAAAATACCTTTTTTTCATAAAGTCCTGCTTTCCATGACCAAGGCAAGCAAGATACTCATACCTGTCTGATCTACAGGTGACATCCTCATGCTGTAGTGGCCTTGAGAACTATCTGGCCTTCTTGAATGAATTGCTGTACATAGATTTCCTAAATGAAGACCTCTCTCCTCTAGAAATTAATTTCCTAGACAGTTTTGTGTAGGCATTCAGAATTCACAAATTTATATCTCAAATATTTTGTTTCAGTCTAATGGGTGTTGCTTCAATATAGAATGATCGTAAGTAGTGAACAGGTGACAACACATCTTAGCAACTCTATCTTCCTGCACCGTGTCTAACTTGCAGCCAGGATTATACAGCTGGCTGTGCACCCTGATAATGAGCTGCCATTTCTCCAGCATACTGTGCAAGATGCCCTGTTATTCTGACTCAAAAGTGAGTGTACGGTTCACAGTTTAATTACATTAGTCATCAGAGGAAACAAAAGCTGGACATAAATAACAGGTTTGTTCTTCGTGAGGTGGCATTCTCTTTCCTATAAATCTCTGACCTCCTGTGGATGCTTCAAACAAAAATCACCATTATTTAAATTTCTGTATGCTCTTAGCAGTCAGATATACAGAATAGTTTACATTACACTGAAACACAATCATCAGCTTAGAAATGAACATTCTAAAAATAATTATTGCTATTATAGTATTATTGTACTTTAATAATGGGAACAAAACCCTTCATTGATAGTTGAATGCTCTTGGAAAGATACGTTTAGGGTCTGGGTGTAGCTCAGCTGAACTGCTTGACCAGGACATTGACATTCCCAACAATCCCTCATCAAAAACAAAACAAAACTAACCCTACATGAATTTATGAAAACCACTGAACTCATATAAATTGACACAAAATGATAGAACACTTGGTGCTGATGAGATCACTCAGGAGTTAAGAGCCCATGTTCCTTTTCTATAGGACCCCAGTTTGGTGCAGCCACTCACAACTGCCTGTATTCTAGCTCAGGAGGATTTGATGCCCTCCAGTAACCACCTAGGATGCCTGTACTTGAGAAACACACACACACATACACACATGCACAGAAATAAAGAGAAAGAGAGAAAAATGAATCCTTCAGCAACCTCCTAGGATACCTGTACATGAGAAACACACACACAGAATTAATTTTTAAAAAATTTAAATTAAATATTAATATATTTATACAGATACTTCCCACTGAGTGATGTAGTAATCCACAGATAGACTTAGGATAGACTTCCACTGTCAGTCTGTTTGGTCTTGACACCTGCAGGAGTTACCTCTGCTTACACCTGTTCATTCATGCCCTCTGAGGTAGATCCACCATCCATATAGGCCCACTGGAGTCAAGGACTTGATGATACTACACAAATGTCTCCAGCTGTCATCGTCTCAACAGTCACTGTAACTGCAGTAATATGCCACTCCCTCAGTACGCATGCCTCCTTGTAGGGACAGACTGTGTAGAATGACAGCCATATTGGGGAGATAAAGGCCCCATGCATTCAGCTCTTGCTGTGAAAAATCTGCCAGACCCAGAATTCCATCTTTCAGACATCTGTCAGGCTTTGCTGTGGTGCCCCATGACACCCGGCTCCTCCTACGGTGTCTGCTTCTTTTCCAACCCTTCTAGGTATTGATCTCAAACACACTTTTTAATCAATTCCAGACTCAGGTTTCCATGGCAAAGGCCTGGGAATTTCAATTTTTGATAGTGTTAATTTCCCTCTATGTGAAACAAGGTTAGGTTTCTGAAGTGAAAAATCGAAAGCTGAAAATATTTATGAAGGTAAAAAAATGCCATTTAGAGTTTAAATTGTGGTCATTTTTATTAACCAGTTTATGCAGGTATTTCCCTAAACCAAGAGATCTCATCAACTCTACCTCACTTAGAATTCCCAAAGTTATATGCTAATGAAAATACATAAAGCTACTTTCCTCCCTGGTCTGGGAATGACACTTCTCTTCCACATTCTTTGGCCTAAGTGAAACTCTAATGTCCTCCGGGTGTGTATGGTCCGGTGTTTCTCCTGCTAATGAGTTTGTTCTCCAAACATGGGAGTGTTTGCTTTGTATCATTTTACAGTGCTCAGTACAGCTCTTGCCGTAGGCTGTTTGAGAAAGTTTCAGTACTATGGAGTTTGAACACAGCAGTAAGGCCTGTGGCCTGTGATCTTTGAAAGGCAGTTACCCTCTGTAATTTTTTTTTAATAACCTGAAATACAGCCCTGGTGTCCTTAGCTGGATGTAGCTGCCTGGCCTCAGGCCAGGTCAGTCTTTCAGCAATGTTTCTGTCTGTCCTTCCTGATGACTGCTGTCCTCTGGAGGACACATATCTGAATGCATTCTTTCTCTTGTGTGTGCAGAGGGCAGTTATGCTCTACTGCTGTCTGTTAGCTTAGCAGAATATGCTTAATAGTGACAAGCTCTTCCATGGGATAGGTCTCAGACTGGGCCCATCATTGGTTGGGCATTACCTCAATCTCTGCTTTATCTTTATCCCTGCCCATCTTTTATATTGGGTAAATTATGGGTGGAAGATTTTATGGGTGGATTGATGATCCTCTCCCTCAATTAGGAGTCCTACCTAGCTAGAAGGAAGCCTCTTCAGTCTCCACACCCTTACTGCGAGGAGTCTCAGCTAGAGTCACAACCATAGCCTCCCAGGGGCTTACCCTGTCACTGGTTTCCAGCTTGTCTCAGTGATGGCCCCCATTTCCCATCTGTCTTCTAGCCCTCTCACCTTCCACCCCATTCTCTGATCCCCCTTCCTTTACCTCCTCTCTCCCTCTCCTACCCAGTTCCTTCTCTTCATCCATTTCCACTGTCTATTCTGTTTCCCCTTCTGAGTGAGATTCAAGCAACCTTACTTAGGCCCTCTTAGTTACTTAGCTTCTTTGGGTCTATGGATTGCTGTATGGTTCTCCTGTACTATAGGGCTAGTATCTGTTTGTGAATGAGAACATACCATGTGTATCTTTCTCAGTCTGGGTTACCTCACACAGGATGATCTTTTCTAGTTCCATCCATTTACCCATGAAATTCATGATTTCATTGTTTTTCAAAGCTGAATAGTATTCCATTGTGTAAATGTACCACAGCTACTTTATCCATTCTTTGATTGAGGGACATCGAGGTTGTTTCCAGTTTTTGACTATTATGGATAAAGCTGCTATGAACATAGTTGAACAAATGGCCTTGCAGTATGGTGGGGCATCTTTTGTGTATATACCCAGGAGTATATATCTGGTATATCTATGTCTGAAGGAAGAACTATTCTCAGTCTTCTGAGAAACCACCAGATTGATTTCCAAAGTGGTTATAACACTCCCACCAGCAATGGAGGAGTGTTCCTCCACCTCCATGCAGCAGAATATTCAAACAAAGGCTGAGACTCACTACCAAACTTAGGAGGAGCTCAGAGTGTCTGGTGCAAGAATAGGTGAGAGGATAGAAAGACCTGGAGGGGGCAAGAATTCCACAAGAAGACCAACAGAGATAACTAGCCTTGGCTCATGGGGATTCACAGAGACTAAAGCACCAATCCAAGAGCATGCAAGAACTGGACCTAGTCCCCCTACACATATGTAACCACATATGTAGCCAATAGTCAGCTTGGTCATCATGTGAGTCCCCTAACAAGTGGAGGAGGGGCTCTCTCTGACATGGACTCTGATGCCTGCTTTTTGATCACTTCCCCCCTAATGAAGCTGTGGTGCCTGTCCTCAGTGGAAGAGGGTCTACTTAGTCCTGATGAGACTCAATGTGTTGAGGTGGGTTGGTAAAGGGGCAGTGACTCCCCTTTTCTGAGGAGAAGAGGGTGTAGGAGGAAAGGGGAGGGAAGATGGGACCCAGAGAAAGGAAGGGGTGCTATGATTTGGATGTAAAATAAATAAAAAATAAAGTTATAAATAAAATTTAAAACTATGTGATGCAGATTATCCACTGATACTTTAAGAGGTCAGTTTAGATCTTCCTCTGTGAATGATTGTGTGTAAGCTCACTGAAGCGGGTAGTTAAAAGAAACCCACTGCCCTGTATCCATAGCCGTTTGCTAATGAGGAAATGGAAGCAAATAATTGGAAAGGAGTATCTCTGAAAACTCAATTAATATAAAGCAAATCTGTTATTTAAAGTTTGGGTATTTCTACTGGAAATAAACCCCGGCACTAAGAAGAATCTTTTAAAATGTTTTGTATAGAAAGTAGGCAAGGCAGTTCCAGACAGCAGCTCTTCAGTCAGCTGCACCCAGCTGGGAGTGAAGGCCTCAAGGGGTTGTGAGTTTTAGCTCCATGGAGAGTCCCTTTTCTCTCTCTCTCTCCCTCTCTCTCTCTATCTATCTATTTCTGTCTCTGTCTCTCTCACACACACACACATACACGCACAGAGAGAGAGAGAGAGAGAGAGGCGGGGAGACAGACAAACAGCAAAGAGAAACAGACAGAGACAGGCAGAGTGACAGAGAGACAGAAGAAGAACCTGTGACAAGCTGACCAAAACAATCAGCTGTGCTCTGTTATGATTTTTCAGGACAGTACTTAACATACTAATATAGATTTTGCATAAAAGAAAAAGGAAAAAGTCCCAAATACAGTTCAGATATGTGCCTTGCCCAATTCTAGGATATTGCACAATAGTCACAGTCATCAGGACAACGTAACATTCAACACATACACATGATGACATGGAAATGATCAATTAATAACAGAAAGAATATCATGAAATAGAGGCCAGAGGATGGACGGCATGGTGAGTGTTGTGTTGAAATTCTACATGCAAAGGGAAGATGCTTCCTGCTCACTAATACCAACAGGTAACAGAGAGGTAAATTAGGGACTTGCACAGCAAATACAGACATTTCAGACTTCTACCTAGCAACGCAGAAGACCAACTGTTACGCTATCCTAATGGGAAAAGGCTTCTACATAGAGTATATTCTTAATGATGAGTAATTTGGCTGCATTAAAGTTAATTGTGTCTGTGCAGCATATGAAATGAGTGAGAATGTAAAGATGAGCCCTTGTACCATGAGGGATTATCAAGGAATTAATGATCAGAATTATTATCCACCATGCATATGGAATTCAAGTAAATGGGTAAATGAGTTAGTCAAACATCTTTTCAAAAGAGAAGACAAGACTCTCTTAGTTATTGGTGGGAGAATGTATTGTATATCTTGCTACTGCCATGGCACAGAGGAGTTTGTTACAACCTTATAAGGAGCATCATGAGTTTATAGTATTTTCCATTTCTAGAGATACATGCAGAAAATTGTTATGCATCTGTTTACCATTCTAATTGGAGGTACGAACCTAGGAGAGCAGGGCCTAAAAATTAGGTGGACAGAAGTCTCATGCAATAGCCAACTTTATTCAGAGCATCAGGTGATTTATGTTCTGGGGGTAAGAAAAATCACCCAAGTAAAGTGTACAATCACAAGGACTAGTCACGCACAGCAAAGTTTTCCACAGAGGCATATGAATAAAATAACTGAAATGAACTCACTCCTATACACTACACCTGGAGGGAGCATGAAAATACGTTATAAGAATAATTCTGCTTTTTTTTTTTTAAGAAACTGAGGTCACAAGACTCTTGTCTTGTTTTCGTGAAGTTTTCTCACAAGCACTCAGAATTTCCTTCACAAGTCTCCATTCTTGGATTGTGTTTCTACATGCTTCCATGTTTAGAAGATGTTAATAATAATTTATGTAAATTCCAGTGTAGTAGAAAAATGACTGATCATCCAGACATCTGTCAAGAAGACAATGGATAAATAAATTATTCTGCAATCTTGCAACAAAATCCTGAATAATTCAAGCTCACAAACTGAAGATAATTAACCTTTGAAAACTAAAATTAAAGCAACATAATCACAAAATAGAGACTAAATATTTCTTTCATGTGTAACTCAAAACTCCATAAAATAAGCCATTAGATTTTCAGGGAAATACATTTATAGAGTAAAATTATAGTGGATATAAGACTACTTCAACATCTAAGACACTGAACTTACAGGAAGGAAAGAGTGGAGTAGAATTTCATAGTCATGATAAGTATTAGGTTTCACTGTTATGTGACTTGGCAGCTTTGTGATATTGTATTTCAAATTTTATGTGCATCCTCCATTTGTATAAAGTATATTTCAGCAAAAGTCAGACAAAAATTTAGTTTGTGTTTGTTTGACGTCTAAAGTCCTTGGTCTTGCTGATTGTAGACCAAATGGTAAAACTGCAGTTTCTGAAGTAGTTGTATAAGGATTTTTTTTTTCTGTAAAGGGTTTTTTTGTTTTGTTTTGTTTTGTTTTGTTTTTTTGAAGACATGTCTAAAGAAGCTAAATTGTGCTCTCAGAGGTTCTGAACTGGAAGGAAGTGATTTTACAAAAGTCTACCTGTTCTCACACTTTGATATCTAACATGGCAATGCAGAGAAACAGTTATAAACTGTCATTTGCACACTGTGGAAACTTCCTTTTTCCTATTATTTTGTCTCTCCACTTTTCTACCCCTTCTTCTTCTGAAGTGCTTTTAAAAAATACATTTATCTCCACTCTGGGTAAAAATCCTCCCTGAAGCTGAAGTCAGAGTGCTCTGAGTTTTCCTCTCATGTACACCAAAGATAGTTCTACACGTGTAGTGGAAGGAGGAAGAGTCCTTAGCTACCAAATGACTTCCTAGATGGCTTACAGAGAAGGAATCATGTTATCATCAGTTACCTGGCCTGGGCAGATGCTCAGTGGGTGAAGTAGGTGCTGAAGACCTCAGTCAGATCCTGCAGAACCCAAGCAAAAAGCTGAGCGCAGTGGTCCACATCTGTAACTCTAGCACTGGACAGGTGGACACAGGAGCTCAATGGCCACCCAACCTAACTTACCTGATGAGCTCCCGGCCAGTGAGAGACTCTCAAAGGACAAGGTGGATGACGCTGAAGAGCCACACTCAAAGTTGTTCTCTGGCTTCCTCATGCCCTTGCACACATGTCACACTCACACATACACCTGCATATACATGCAGATGAACACTCATTTTACACAGAAGCATGCACACACATAAAGAGACACAAATATGACAGGGTGATCTTCCTAATGAAAGATCAGTGTTACTGTATCATTTTAGCCCTGAAAGAATTCAAATCCTCTAAATTTCATATTTATTACACTTTTGTGTCTTTGATTGTGTGTGTGAGTGTGTGTGTGCTTGTATAAAGGTGTCTTGGTGCATATGTGGAGGCTAGAGCACAATTGTTTTTGGTCAGTTTTCTCCTTCTGTGTGGGTCTGGGAAAGGAACTCAAGCTCTCAGGCTTGGGTCAAGTGACAGTCTCATCAGCCCTAAATCTTGATATTTTGGAGGTGAACATTTAATATTTTAATATCTTGCCAAATAAATAAGATACTAAGAAGCAATAATACCAGTTGGTCTCTGTTTGTTGTACTGGCCTGAGGCATAAACTAACCTTGTGCCTACTTTCCTACTCATTTTCTTCTCTGTACCTATACATAGATAAACATGACCCACATGCAGATCATTTCTTGGACAAGTACTTAGACAAACACTGGGAGGCTATGCTACCCAGAGAATTTTCCAGACAAGCACCCACCCAAAGTCACCTGATATCTAAAGAAGAATGGCAGGGATATAGTGTCCACAGAGCGTAGGATGGGTTTCTTACATGATTCACAATGCTAAAGCAAGCTTTCTTTTCTTCAGGTGACATCTCCCAAAATCACAGCAAAGTCCAATCCAACTCAACCAGTCATGATGGCCAAGACAAGCAAATGAAAACAAATGATGGCATGGAGGAAGGGAAATGGGTACACTGGTTCATTGGTGTTGGGAGTGCAAACTAGTAAGTAGTGCAGCTACTGTGGAAATTGGTGTGGAGTGTATCTAAAATGCTATAAATAGATCTACCATGGTGCCCAGGAATAGTATGCCTGGATACATACCCAAAGGCCTCCATATCCTGTACAGAGATATGTGTTCATCATCCACATTCACTGCTGCCCTATTCCCAATACCCAGGAAATGGAACGGCCTCAAGCTCCACAAACCAATGAATGGACTACAAAATGTGGTGCATTTACACATTAGAAAACAATTCAACTGCTAAGAAAATCAAAATTATGAATCTGTAAGCAAACAGATGGAGCTAGAAACAATCATTCTGAGTGAGGTCACCAAGGTTCAGAAAGATCCATGTCATATTTGCCTCATCCGTGGATGTTAGAGTTGAAGGATATGCGAGTTTCTTTTGGAATAATTATAGAGGTCAGGAAATTTGGAAGGGGTGATGTGGGGAGGGGATTCCAAGGGAGTGGGGAGAGAATACAATGATGAAGGGATAAAGGGGAGTAATGGAGCAAGCAAGTTTAAATGGATGGGAGAGAGGACAGGACAGAGGAGGGAGTATAAGGATAGATAACTAACAATAAAGACCTTTTGAAACTGTCCTATGGAGACCTTCTTCTGCAGAAACTTTCTAAAATTTATATATCCACATATATATAAAAATTAAAGTCGAGTTAACTCTCTATCAGGATAACAATGTCCCTACTAGACACACAGGCCAATGAATTAAAAAGCCCACTTCCCAGAACTGGTTATCTCTTTTGGAATTTTTGCAGTGAGATCCCTTAGACAGCATATATTACAGCCTATTTACAACACTCTTGGTTACCCTCAAGTACTTGGTGGTAAGACCCTATTGCCGAACACACCACATACTTTGATCACAGAACCCAGAGAAACGAAGCTGGTATGAAGCAGTTCCATCCCTGCTGGCAGCGTTCACAGTGCTGGAAAATTCTAGGCATGCTACTGGAAGAGTTAAATAGTCATCAGTATTACAGCTATGAACCCTGAGAGCTACTGTAACTAATAACTGGTCTGGCATATATGTACATGTTTGTGTGTGTATGCATATGTGTATAATGTATATGTGTATGTGTATATGTATATGATCTATATGTATTTGTATATATGTATATAACAGCATCTAGACACATAAGAGCAATTAATTTGAAAAGAGCCTATGAGTTTGAAAGAGAACAAGGAGGGCTATATGGGAGGATTTGGAAGAGAGAAAGGAAGGGGAGAAATGGTATAATTATAAACTCAAAAAAATATTTTAAAGTGAAAAAAGATTCACTCCATCAGATGAGCCCCATACCTCGTAATGTTATCAGAGCCAAAAGCATGTGGTTATATATGCTACTGGCCTTAGTGTGCAAACTATTATTACTCTTCTGGTAAACTAACACAGTATTCAGCTGACTCCTAATGTCTTATCATTATATACATAAATTAGTGCATCTGTCAACCCTCATCAGAAAAGCTTCTTGGTAGCAGGTAGCAATTAACACAAAGACCTAGAACTGCTCAAGGTGCAGACAACAAAAGACTGTAGAATGCTCAGCTCTAAACAGGACACCAATATCACACTCTTCCTACCAAGGCTCAGGGATCATTGCAGAAGAAGGGTTGGAAAGATGGTAAGCTAGATGTCTGTCTCTAAACCATACAAGACAGTCAGAAAGTTTTCATTGATAATTTCCCAGCTGCTCATTTTCCACTGATATATCAACTAGAGACAGTTAATAAGAGTCTAGTGTCTATGACACTATCAGATAAATTCCCTGGCCTGGCAGGCACACTCTGGAGCATGTACTCTCCCATTTCTCACATTTTTTTGTCTTTTATTTTTGAGTCTACCCAGAATATTGCATACATCTCAATAATTTTGCCTAGAACTTTGCCAATCCCTAAAGATACCTATAAATCACTGTGGAGAAATTCTAACCATTGTGTATTTTGCCATATGAAGTCCTGGGTGATGAGTCAAGGGGGAGCAGAGAGTGAGACTCATACAATGCTTTTAAAACATTTACAGTTAGAAATGGTGCCTGCCAAACACATCACTGAAGTTGTGCAAATGTGGATAGAACCCAGAACTGAGTCTCCTGACACAGCTCTGTACCCACACCCTAAGACTGTAACAACAAAAGGTGGGTAACAGGGCTGGCCTGTTCCATTCTGAGTAGTCTTGCTCAACTTCATGCTGGGCCTGGGTTTGCATCTGTCCTCTGACTCCTTTCAAGGGACAATCGCACAAACACTAGCAGAAGGCTCTAAGCCTGTGCTGAGGACCCAAACTACTTTAATTTGATACCATTTTCCTAGGAAGACATTTTAGTTTAAGAGAGTGTTGATCCATTTTCATAAATCACACAGTCAGAGATGGAAATTTTATAGTGAAATGCTGGAGATGATCAACCCAGATAGCATGCCTGGATCATTAGTTCCCAGGAAACTATTCCATGTCTGCAGGAATAATCTATAAGTGAGAAGGAAACATATAGGAAGTATGTGGATATGGTATAAGCACCAATGTGGAAGGAGATGTGGAATTTTACTTAAACTGCATATAGTGAAAGATTGGCCCTTTAGGTGTGAGACTTGGGTGCTGGGATGCATGGAAAATATATATGTGGTAGAAGAAATTCAAACACTGGGGTAGTAATGCCACTGAAACCCAGAGCAGGTAGGAAACCCAGAATCCTGCAGAATCAGACTGCCATACAATATTTAACAATTATTGCACACATCTGATGACCTGCCATATTATCATACCTTATAAAGTCATGACATCCATTCTCCCTGTATATGGGAAATCCTTTCTAGTGAAACTGTAAGAATAAAAATGGACTCTTGTTTGCCTATCTTGCTGACCACTCTATGCTTTGAAACCAATAATTAAACTAGAAATTCACATGGAATTTCAGAGTGGACCATCATTGCCTTCCAGATATTAACCACAGGCTTCAAACACAGTCCTCCATAATAAATGTTGAATAAAGCTGAATTCGGAAACAAACAGCTGTGCTCTTGTTATCCTGTCTTGGAACTGCTTCTACTTGTTACCAGTAATAACGAATGGGAGTATGTTACATATTTCCATTATACAGAGGAGAACTGCAGGAGCATTTTTACTCTAAGCATGCTCAGAAGCTGCTGGTGAGAACAGTAAGGGGTCCTGGTATGGAAGGTGGTGGCAGAACGCTGTGTAGCTTCTTCATTCTCTGTACCCTCTTCATGTTGCTGACACTCAATCAACAGTCATAGCAGAAGTCTCAGAAACATGTTGAGAGCAGAAGTTGTTTCCTCCATTAAGGGTATCTGGCTTGTTTTGTAACTTAGCTATCAGAAACAGTGCTTCAAAAGACATTGATGAAATTGTACACTTTTTAAAAATATTTATTTAATTTTGAAAATTTGTGTACATGTATGTAGTATAACTGATCAAATCCATCCCAGACTCTCTCCCACCAATTCCCATGCTATGCCTTTTAATACTTCTTCTTCTGAGTTCCTTGTCTTCTTTTCCTTACTTATAACCCACTGAGTCCAAACTAGTGTTCTGCATATATGCATGGGGGTGGGGCAATATGCTAGAGCAAGGGAAACCCTTCAAATAAAAGTTACTCTCTCTCCCCATATAGCAATGGGCTGCAAATAGTTCCTTAACTAGGAAAGGGGGATCGTGAGACACTCACCCCGCACTCATACTGTAAATTATTAACTTGCTTGGTTTTGTACAGGTCTTATATAAGCTAACACAGTTCCTGTGAGTTCAAAGATAGAACAGCCATGTCATGTCCAGAGGACAGCATCCACAGCTTGCCTCCTCATCCACTGGATCTTGTATTCTCTCCATCTCCTTTTCTGTTGTGTTCCCAGAGGTTCAATATAGATGCTCATTTGAGCCCTCTTTCTCATTTTTCTGCTCTCTCTCCTCTCTCTTTTCTCTCTTCTTCTTGTCTTCTCTCTTTCTCTCCTCTCCCTCACAGTTGCTTATTCTCAAAACTTTTAATTGGTATGAGTCTCTCCATTGACTCCTACTCATTGCAATAAAGGATTTCTCTGACTAAAATTTAAAGCAGCAACAATCTGTGAGTGTGAATATAAATATTTAGAAAGCTATTTAGAAAAATAAAATCAATAAGTCCATAGGTCTCTAATATCACAGCCCAAATGTTTTGACTATGGACATCCATAGGTTTACATAACAAAGCATTATTTCTTTCTGGGGAACAGACCTCAAATCAAATCAAATCAAGAGATCAGTGGTTACCCTATGAACAACAATGTCACTATTGCACCAGTGGGCATATCTTGCCTGACAGGTTGATAGTGTAGCATTAAAGGTCCAGTAATTCCTAAAACCATTGATATTTTTTCTTCTTTAGTTACCTACATAGCACTTACGAGCACCATTAAAGCTAGTTAGCAAGGAGAGAATTTCTTGGTCAGTTCAAGTCTGGTTTCTCTGTGTTCTGTAACCAAAGAGTGAAGTGTCTTTATCAACAGTGTGTTACCATTCACTTATGGTGGGCAACCAATAGGAATGATAATAGCCTATATTGTTGTTAAGTGCCTCCAGGATTCTTGGCTAATAACCTATCAACTCATAAGGAAATGTTTCAAGTCTGGCACTGAAATTTTCTTATAATAACCAATGTCTTCTAAGGTCAACATTATTCACCCATGAAGGGTACTTCTTTCTACATTGAAGGGTGGGAATAGTGGAGGCAGAAATTTTCAAGCCTGTAGTGGAGTGGTGGGGATAGAGAGAACATAGAGCAGGAGAAAGCTTAGCCAGCATGTAGTATTCGTAAAGAGTCTATGTGGAAGCCTGCAATCCTAAAACCCAAGTTAAAAATACATAATAGGAGACAGTAGAGCAGTTGTGACATGCAAGAGCAGGTAGAAAGCACTCTGGGTGTTAGAAGTTTGAGGTCAATGGGGGCAGAGATGAGGAATGGAAGATTTTGAGGTAAGTTAACCAAGACCACAATGTAATAATTTTTAACAATTAGTTATTCTTTAGTTTCTAAGCCAATAATATTATATTGTTGCATATAAAACAAATTATAAAGCAAAACAGCAATTCGTAGAACATTTTGATGCCCAGTGGATGTCAGCTACCCACATACTTCCCCTCTTTTTTTTTTAACTTTATTTTTTATTTCTTCAAGTTACATCTCAATTGAAATCCCCTCCCTACCCCGCCTCCAGTCCCACCCTCCCACCCTCTTCCGCCTCAACCCACCCATCCCCTTCCTTTTTTTTTTTAAGTTTAAGATATATCTTTTCCCCCCAACAGCTCCCCCTTTCAGTCCAACAAATGGCTCTTACTCTTATAATAATAAATACAATACAAAACAACAGAGGTAATTAGGCCAAAATTATGAGAGTTATATGGCTTGGCATACAATCCCAATGTCCAGTCTATATGTATTTGGCACCTGACTTCAACATTCTACTGTCGACCTATCTCCATGAGTTTAAAGTTCTATATCCAACTCAACTTTCATCACAATTTAAAAAGCATCTTCTTAGAACACTCTCTTGATTCCCAAACAACTCAAAATTTAACTATGAGACTCTAGCTATCTATTCTTCAACCACCTCAGAGACCTGAGAGGGACAAATATATCTGCTTATATAGGAAGTGCAGGGCTGCAGCTTCCCAAACTAAGAAATGACATACCAGTGGCTGCCTGGACAGCTCCCATTTTCTCTCCATACATTACAGCATCAATCTTCAGTCATTTGTCCCCATTTCTCTGACAGACATTGATTGTAGAGCAGGGGTTATGAAGGACTCGCCTACCCTGTCTTGGCAGAGCTAGGCTGTCGACTTACCTGCTTCCAAGTTTTGTCCTTTTTGGACAGCAGTCTGTCTACAGTTGAAGCAAGGGTTTTTTTCTACCCTGTCTTGGCAGAGTTAGGCTGTCGACTTCCCCGCTACCAAGTTTTGTCCTTTTTGGAGAGCAGACTGTCTGCAGTTGGTGCAAGGGGTTTTTTCATGCCAAGAGAAAGGCTTGCCACCAATTCAACCATCTTACAGTGGAGGTTCTTCGATGCTTATCCTCTACTTGGAGTAGAATAGGGTTGCCGTCAGGCGCTGATATGTCTCGATATAAAAAAAAAAATCTTGATTTAAGATAACATCTTTGAATGCCATATTCTGCAGATCTCAAGGGGTTTTTGAAGATGCCCTATCCATCTCTTGTATTTAGATAAGCAAATGTTGCTTGTCTCTTAGCAACTTGATTACTGGGTAGTTTAGAGAATATCTGTGATAGACTGTCATAGTAGCCAACAAAGAGACATGTTTGCATGACTAGGAGTTTGTTTTAACTATCCTAGACCGTTTTAGACGGTTGGTACAAGAGGTCAGAGCTTCACATTTTATTTTTAAGTATCTCTAGGTATGATACCATTGGGAAGCATTACCTTTAAATTTGTATCAATATACAAAGATCTATTCAATTGTGGTTAAATATACTCTTAATTATGTATCAATATACCAAGATCAATGCCTATGTAGCCCAATATAATCTTAATATTATGTCCATATGCAAGGGTCAATACCATTGTGGCCAACTATAATCTTAATTTTGTATCAATATACAAAGATCAATACCGATGTGATCCAATACAATCTTATTTTTGCACAATAAACAATGGTCAATACCACTTTAGCCAAATAAACTACTAATTTTGTATCAATATACAAAGGTATAAGGGCATATTCAATAATCTGCCCCTTCTTCTTGGACCTTCCTGTGCTATGTCTGTATCTCATTTTTCTCAAGCCCATGCACTCCTACATAGGAGAGGAAGAAGGATACAGAAAAGGAAAAGTAGGAATTCCCTGGGGTTAACCTCCAAAACCCATTAAGACAGGACCATTTATCAGCTTGTAGACTCTTCCCCTACATAACAGAGTTTTCAGTTATCCTTCAAATAACCAAAAAGATGGGCGGAGAAACACCCTCCCCACCCTCTGGGCATGGGACGTCGCTCTCTTAAAGTGACTTCCTGCTGATTTGGGTCGTAGTAGACCTGTTTGGGGCCCCAACCCAAATGGGAAAAATGATTAAAAATGTTAGTACAATCCTTTTATGTTCAGTCCTTCTGTTCTCAGCTGTTTAGATGACCTAAGGGGTTTGTAGGCAGAAGCTGATCTTGCAGGCTTCACTGAGGTTCCGGCTAGGGCATTGTGTAGAGCTGAACGGTCCCAGAGACACTGGATTGCAGTGGTGGTTGCAGGCCCCCGATGGAGACAGCTATTGAGGAAGTCTGCCAGGCAGAATCAACTGGGTCACTCATCCTCCTTGGTGCCTGATTCTGCTCTCTACTGAGGATTCCGCTGTCCGCCGTCCCCGGGCTCCCCTAATGGACACTTCGATTCTCCTGGAACGATAAGAACAGAGCCCTGCCCCAATCCCAACCCTAGGACAATTGCCCTCTTTTTTTTTTTTCTGGGGGGGGGTGGGGGGGCTAGGTAGTACTTCTCCTGAAGCAAATTTGGCCTTCTGACAACATACAAAGCATTAACTTTCAATCCGGGTTAAAGTAGAAATCATTCTGTCACCTTGGAGCTAAACCAGCTCTAGTGTATATATTTTGAGATCCCAAAGGACAATCTGCCTGCATCGAGAAGGCCTTTTGTAAGTAGCCTCCAAACCTAGGTCCCTCCAAATCCCATGTGTGTGTCTCTGAACTCTAATTATTGGGAACAGGGACCTGTGTTTCTCATCTGAAGGGATCAAAGATGTGTTCCACCACTCCTGGATCGAAGTCTTTCTCTATTTAGAGTTTACCCTGCATCAGGCTGACCCTGAACTCCGGGATTTGCCTCTTTCTGTCTCCAGTGTGCTGGGAGCTGGGACCAAGGGTGTACTCTTCTTGAATGGTGGGACCAAGAGTATGCACCCTCACCACCCCGCTCCGTATGACTCCAGAGTACATAAGACCACCAACTCTAAGGTGCCCCCCCCCCCCCCCCCCCCCCCCCCCCCCCCCC
>CAJQZJ010004856.1:3297174-3321114 GCA_907164525.1 Lophiomys imhausi | reverse complement strand
ACTTCCTCTTTTAACTCTGACTGTGTTTTCTTTATTGTTTCTATTTCTATTTTCATGTCTTGTATGGTTTTGTTCGTTTTGTACATTTCCTTTTCCAGCCTGCTTGTTTTTGTATGAAAATCTTTCATGGCTTTTTCCTTTTCCTGTTCAAGCTCTGTCACCTTGGCTTGGATCTCTTTAATGGTGTTGTTCCTTGTTTTGATTTGTAGAATTGTGGTTTCTTTGAATTCCTTCATAGATTTAAGTTCTTCTTGCAGGGACTCTATCACTTTCCATACTGCAGAATTGTCAATGTTTTCATGTGTTTCTGTTGGTGTGTGGTCATCCAAATTGGATGAGCTAGGGTGGTTCTGCTTTGTTGGAGTCATAATTCCTTGATTTCTATTTTTTTTTTTTGACCTTTCGCCATTGGATGCATTTAGCTGTCTGTTTTCTGTGCTTGGAACCACAGTGGATGATTTGGTGCAGGGGACGAGTTACTTGGCTATCTGTCGTTGCTTACAGGGGGATTTCAAGGTCACTGTGGTTTTAATGGCCAGAGGCACTGAGATCTGGTGCAGCCTATTCCCAGGTTGTGAATAATGGACCAGGATTGTTTCACTGCTCCCAATTCAGACTTCTCTATGTTGCACTCTGAGTTATCAGCCTGTAATGGTTCTGATGGTATGGGCCTGTTTGCCCAGGCACAGATTCTGTGGGCTTTGTTTGTCGTCCCGGAGGCTGACAGGGTCTGGCTCCACACCTGATATGTCTGGATTTTCCAGGATACAGCTATGGTCCCGATTTCTGGTTTCTCTCTAGTCTTCTCGCCACAGGGCTGGACCCTGTGCCTAATTCCCTTCTTGTCTGCACCGCCACGGGCCCCGTGGGTACCCCAAGCCCCGGATCCTCCGGCTGCCTGAGTGCACCTCTCGTCCCAGCAGCTCCGCCGTGGGTGCACGGACCCCTGGCCCCACCCACGCCTGTCTCTCTCCCCAGATGACCTGCCGTGGACTGGCGGGGATTTGTCCCTGCCCGCCATTCTCTCTCCCGAGCTGCGCTATAGTGAGTGTGCGAGATTTGGCCCCTCCCGCCTGCTTTTGTGTTCCCAGCTTCCCGCGCTCTCTCGGAACCTCCTGCCCTCCACTTCACGAGCGGCTGCGGACCACCCGCTGAGCCCCCTGTTTGTTCCTTGCTAAGGCTTCCACTATCTCGCAACCTTTTCTAAGTGGGTATAAGTTCAACCTGATGTGTGGGGAGCCCAATAGGACAGCGATCTATGGCCAAATGGACCCTGATTCTGCCTGATGTAAGTTGGGATCGATCTTACCAGGCGCCTCACCAAATGGGAGTTCCCGAATCCTGCGTTTAGTGGCCTCCGTGTCTGTGAGAGATGGGGAGAGCCTTGCCCTGGGACTTTTAACAGTCCCTTGGGAGCTGTGAGTGTTCGGGGGGGGGGTCTAGCCCCTCCGGTTTTTGCACAGTGCCCAATAACTCTGTGTTTTTTATGGCTCTTTTTTCCCCGCGTTCAGAATGCGTCAGTGTAGGTCGCCGCCATCTTCACTCCCCCATACTTCCCCTCTTAACCAGCTCATAAACACATGTGTTTCCTCCCAGAGTCACTTTCGCTGGCTTGGGGCACCTGGGAGTATCAAACATATTTTCTCTTGTTGAATAAACACAGAGAATCTAGAAGGTTGGGTCATTAAGGAGAAAGAAAAATGTACAAAAAAGTGGAAGATTCAAGAAAGTATATGATAAAGAAAGACCCTTAAAAAGAAGAAACCAAACCGACATTCAATTATGTGTCTATCCCAAATTAGAGAAACTTTGCCCTGAACTTGATTATTGTCTTTTTTTCATTTCTTATATTTAATAAGTCAAAAAGTCTTCCCATTTCTATCCTGGAGATATCTTTAAATTAGAAAGATGGGGAAAATAAATTGTAAATAAGGAAATAAATGTAACCATGCCCTGGTTCACTGAAGTCCTAATGGTTCTGTGTGGTTTTGTGATAACACCCAAACTCTCCATCACAGCATGTTCAGTTCCTTAAAATATAATGAGAGCAAAGGATGATGCTCGATGCATACAGCTTTAAATCCTCTGGGGTACCAAGTCATAGCTCACTGTCTCTCTGCATCATGGACCCCTGTATTTCTTCTACTTGGAGATAACAAATCATACGCTTAAAAGCTGATGGTGCCTCTAACCATCAACTGGGTGCTTCACAGACTTGTCCTGGTTCTAATCGTGGAGAGTGGCTAGCCTGATAACAGTCATTTTAATGCCAACGTAGGAGCCCAAGTTCCTTTCTTCTTATAACCCTGTATACATAAGGCATTCAATAACCCTATATACTTCAGGCATTTATACTAGCTGCTATGAGTTTCTTCCCTGACTTCCCTTCTTGATGGCTTATAGGCTGTAATCTGAAAAAAAGAATGAAAGAAAGAAAGACATCTTTCTTCCCTCAAATTGCTTTTGTCATAGTGTTTTGACACAGCAAAAGAAAGCAAACTCAGACAATACACACTCAGCAATGTCATTATTTTTTTTTCTTCTAGTTGTTTTTACTATTACCACTAGATTCTTCTTTTAGGTTTTTTTAAATATTTATTTAGTACTTCATGTTACATCTCTATCACACTGTCCTCTTTCCACACCTCCCAGTACTGCCCTCCTACCATATACCCGCTATCCCTTCCATCCCACTCCTCTGGAGTGGAGTGTCCCTACATAAGAGTTCCCTATCCCAGTTCAGTAGTCATATGAGGGCCAAGAATCTCCTCATACACTGAAGGCCTACAAGGCAGCACCACTAGGGCAAAGTGTCTCATTGACAGGTAACAAAGTCTAAGTTCATGTTCGTTTTGGTGCATTGGCTGTAGTATAGTTATCCTGTACTATATGGCTAAAATCTGATTATAAGTGAATAGATGCCATATGCATCTTTCTGAGTCTGGGTTAGCTCACTCAGGATGAGCTTCTCTAGTTCCATCCATTTGGCTGCAAATTGCATGACTTCCTTGTTTCTGATGGTTGAGTAGTATCCCATTGTGTAGACGTACCAGTTTTTTAATCCATTCTTCAGTTGAGGGACATCTGGGTTGTTTCCAGTTTCTAGCTATTACAAATAAGGCTGCTATGAACATTGATGAGGAAATTTCCTTGTAATTTGGTGAGTAATCATTTGGATGTACACCCAGAAGTGGTATGGCTGGGTCTTGAGATAGAGCTATTCTAAGTTTTCTAAGATGTTAACAGATTTCCATAGTGGTTGTACAAGCTTGCACTCCCACCAGCAATGGAGGAAGGTTCTCCTTTCTCCAGAACCTCACCAGCATGTGCTGTCATTTGAGCTTTTGTTCTTGGCCATTCTGACAGGTGTGAGATGGAATTTCAGAGTCGTCTTTAGTTACATTTCTCTGATGATTAAGGATGTTGAGCATTTCTTCAAATGTCTCTCAGCCATTAGGGATTCCTCCTTTTGAATTATCTGTTTAGCTCTGTTCCTCATTTTTTTGATTGGATTATTTGGTTTCTTGGCATTTTATTTCTTCAGTTCTTTGAAAATTTTTTATATTAGCCCTCTGCAGATGTGGGGTTGGTGAAGATCTTTTCCCAGTCTGTAGGTTGCTGTTTTTTTTTTTTTAAATGACAGTGTCCTTTGCCTTACAGAATCTTTTCAGTTACAAGAGGGCCCATTTATTGATTGTTGGTCTTAGACCCTGAGCTGTTGGTGTTCTGTTCAGGAAGTTGTCACCTGTGCCAATGAGTTCCAGGGTTTCCCCCAATTTCTCTTCTAATAGATTTAGTGTGTCTGGCCTTATGTTAAGGTCTTTGATCCACTTGGACTTAAGTTTTGTACAAGGTAATAAGTATGGGCCTAATTTCATTATTTTACATGTCAACATCCAGTTGGACCAGCACCATTTGTTGAAGATGCTGTCCTTTTTCCATTGTACAGTTTTGGTTTCTTTGTCAAAAATTAAGTGATCATAGGTGTGTCAGTTCATTTCTGGGTCTTCAATTTGATTCCATTGATTCACTGGTCTGTTTCTATACCAGTACCATGCTGTTTTAATTTCTATTTATCGTAGTACAGCTTGAAATCTGGGATGGTGATACCTCCAGATTTTGTTGTTGTTGTTGTTGTTGTTGTACAGGATTGATTTAGTTATTCTGTTTTTTTTTATTCCATATGAAGTTGAGAATTGCTTTTTCCAGGTATATAAATAATTGTAGTGGTATTTTGATAGAAATTGCATTCAATCTGTGTATGCTTTTGGCAGGATGGCCATTTTTATTATGTTGATTCTACATATCCATCAGCATGGGAGATCTTTCCATCTTCTGATGACCTCTTCAATTTCTTTCTTCAAGGACTTGAAGTTCTTGTCATACTGGTCTTTCACTTGTTTTGTTAGAGTTACCCCCAGGAATTTTATATTGTTTTTGACTATTGTGAAGGGTATTGTTTCCCTAATTTCTTTCTCAGCCCATTTATTTTTTTATAAAGAAGGGATTCCGATTTTTTTGAATTAATTTTGTATCCAGCCACCTTGCTGAAGGTGTTTATCAGCTGTAAGAGTTCTCTGGTGGAATTTTTGTGTTCACTTATGTATACTATCACATCGTCTGCAAATAGGAATAATTTGACTTCTTCATTTCCAATTTGTATCCCCCTGATCTCCTTTAGTTGTCTTATTGCTCTAGCAAGAACTTCAAGTACTGTGTTGAAGAGATATGGTGAAAGTGGACATCTTTGTCTTGTTCCTGAGTTTAGAGGAAATGCTTCAAGTTTCTCTCTATTTATTTTGATGTTGGCTACTGATTTGCTATATATCACCTTTATTATTTCTAAGTATGGTCCTTGTATGCCCGTTTTCTCCAGGTCTTTTAGCTTGAAGGGGTGTGGGATTTTGTCAAATGTTTTTTCAGCATCTAGCAAGATGATCATGTGTTTTTTTTTTCTTTCAGCTTGTTTATATGGTGAATTATGTTGATGGATTTTTGTATGTTGAACCATCCCTGCATTCCTGGGATGAAGCCTACTTGATCATGGTGTATGATACTTTTGATGTGTTCTTGGATTTGGTAGCAGTGTCACTATTACACATCTCTCTGAATTTATCATGAGCCGTCAATCATGTGGACAAAGTCCTACTAAACTGTCAATTGTATGCACTTGGTGGCCATACTTGTGAAAGACTTGTGAATATATTGCCTCCCTTGACAGTACAGGGCTTGGCTTGGCGTGATGGTGGGTGCAGGGCTTTAATCCCAGCATTCATGAGGCAGAGGCAGGAGGGTCTCTGTGAGTTCGAGGAAAGCCTGATCTACAAAAAAAGAGAGTCTAGGCCAGACAGGGCTGTGTTACACAAAAATACCCTGTATTGAAAAACAAAAACAAACAAACAATGTAAGGCTCCCCATGATGAAATTCCTCCTTAACTGTGCCATATAGTATAAGTATATGTTAATTTTATTCACAGTTACACAATAAGTTTAGCACTCTACTCTTATAGGAAAGTGCATATCAATGCAATTTATTTCTCATGTTAACTATAACAATATCTTAAAATGAATCAACTCGTATATAGATGCTAATAATGGTATTAAACAATATTTTATTTCAACCAGTACCTGGATGGAAAGAGTTTAGGAAAATGAAATTATTGACCCCCCCCCAACTATTCATGTATGCAGATCGACAAATAATCTTATTTTACTGAAATTGTTTCCCTTTGCACAAATTACAGACTAGAGAATCTTCAGTAAGATGTCTACTTTGTATTGGTTTCAGAACAATGCATTTTGTAAATGTAGAATTTAAAAAATGATTTGATGGTGATTTCTCTACTCTTCTCACTCTCAGCAAAAGGGTGGAATATATATATATAATAACAGATGGAAAAGGGAAGGAGAAACTGTGGTATGTGGCTGGTAAGTCTATTTACTATAATGGAGCACAGTGATCAGAGAGGGTCCTGTTTATTTTTACTTTTCTCGCTGAAAAACTTAACAGAAGCATAGCTGCTCCAGTCCCTCAGACTTGTGAAGAAGAAATGAGCCTGTCTGGGAGAAAAAAATCCAGTTCATTTTTTTTTATAGTTTTGCATCCCAATCAAGGAGAATTTTAAAAATACAACTGTTTGACAGGTCCTCAAAAATATTTATGCCCATAATTTAGCAATTCACCAAACAGTGGACTTTAAATGCCACATGGCTGTCTTCCTGTTGCTTTACAAAATTGGGGAAGTTTTAAAGATAATATTACTTTAAAGATAATATTACTTTTACTCATTAAAAGAGGTTTGTTCCTTTGGAAATAATGTAGCTGAATTAGCCATCTTCTAAGTACACTACTAATTACATACAAATTAATACACTATTAATTACATACAAAATGCAAATCATTTTTTCTTTAAGATTTATTTCTATTACTTTTAGTTATGTATCTGCATCTGTATTGTTTTTTAACTACAATGTCTGCAGTATGTACACAGTGCCCATGAAGGCCAGAAGACAATGTCAGATCCCTGGGATTATTGGTGGTTGTGAGCTCCAGACATTGGGCTGGGAATTGTAGTCCCCAGGGTGTGTTCCTTTCCTGGTCTTGGCACAGTGGTCCCTACCAGCTCTATAGCCCAGTCTCAGAGCCTCTGCCAGACCCTTACCTGCTGCAGTGCAGGAAGAGACTGATAGTGATGGAGTTCCCACTGGTGGCAGGCGCTGGCTTCATTTTGATTCTTGGTCTTATCCTCTCTCCACATCTCCAGATGAACTGATGGGTAAACCTCTCATCTCAGTGGCATGAACAGTGATAGGGATCCTGGTTTCTTAGGCTTTTCTGCTGCTGATTCACGTATTTTATCTCAAATTAACTAAGAATTCCAGGCTGCTGGAAAGTGGATATTTGTGCTGGTAAGCCTTATACTTCTGTTTTAATGTTTAACTCAGGCTGAAACTTTAGAATGGAAACTATAAACTTTCTATCAGTGTCTGCTTGAATATTTATGAATCTATAAATTAGCCCTTTACCTCCCAAAATGCATGCAATGTTTTCCTAACTTGAGGTACTATTAACCCTGTAGAATACAAAATATATATACTCACTGGTTTATATATAAATGTTTATAAAAGATGACTAATATTTCTTTATTTTTGTTGTTTTATTACTTCAGGTTATATCTCCATCACAGTGCCCTCTTTCCACCCCTCCCAGCCAACCGCCCACCTTCCATCCCACTCCTCTGGAACGGAGTGTCCCTACATAACAGTCCCCTGCCCCAGTTCAGCAGTCATATGAGGTCAAGAGCCTCCTCATAGACTGGCGGCCTACAAGGAAGCCCCATTTGGACAAAGTGTCTCATTCACAGTCTATGTACCTATTCCCTTTGGTGCATTGGCTATAGTATAGTTATCTTGTACAATATGGCTAAAATCTGATTATAAGTATGTCCTTCAACTGGGGAATGGATAAAAAAATCTGTGGCACATCTACACAATGGAATACTACTCAGCTATCAGAAACTAGGAAATTATGCAATTTGAAGCCAATAGATGGAACTAGAGAAGCTCATCCTGAGTGAGCTAACCCAGACTCAGAAGGATGCACCTGACATCTATTCACTAATTTTTCTTTAAATCCCAGAAAATAATAACATTGAATTTCTCATATTTTAAATTATTAAAAATGCTTGTAAAATTTTTCTCAGAAATGTTTTGCAATTATTGTCTTCCATCTCCTGAGTTTGGGCACTCTTCATCTCCTTTTTCCTTATCTGAATTTCCTCATTTGTCTCTGTTGTGTTTCTTCTTCTGGATCTCCCTGTCCTTCTTGCCCCAAGAGTGCTTATTTACACTCAGGAGTCCAGAAAGCCATACCCTGGCCACTCACAATGGATGATGTTCCTGGTAAGGCTGCTAGCCGCTTGTGGGTGAAGGGATAGATTACATGTGGGAGTTTGGACATGTTCATAGAACCCTGACCCAGATCTTGTCTTCTTGTCACAAATTCAGTGAGGTTGTAATTACTCCATCTCTCTGACAAGAATCCCTTTCTGAGTCTCTATGAAACAGTTACACAGAGAGACTAAGGTATTCTGCAGAGGGGGATAATGCCTTTGAGAGGACTTGTGCTTCAGTCTCAGAGACTAACCAAACACTGGACAAGACACAGCTTAAGGGAGGAAGAGTTCACTCTGCTTAGATATGGTCCGTGAAGGTGGGGAAGCCTGGAGGCAGCTGTGGGAGACATTTGATCACATTATATCTATAGGAAACAACCTGTCTTGGTGGCATCACTTCTTCCTGGAGACTCCACCCACTGAAGTTTCTACAACATTTTAAAACAACACTAGGTAAAGACCAAATGTTGAAACTCCATGAGGCTGGATGGGGTAGGGGTTGGGGTGCAGTTTAGCCATATCAGGAAATGCTTATGTAATAAATGTAACAAAGAGGGACTAGAAGTTTGTGTTTCAAAAATGTAAATGAGAGGGACAGATTGTATGCGATGTGGACACATACAAAGTGCAATGCTGTTTAAAAGTCTGTTTCCTCCTCATTAAAAATTCCAGCTGCTTGCCACTAATTCAACCATCTCCAATTGGAGATTCTTCAATGCTCATCTTCTACTTGCAGTAGAATAAGGAGTGCTGTCAGGAGCTGAAATGTCTCAATATAAAAAAAAAAATCTTAAGAAAACATCTTTGAATGCCATATTCTGTAGATCTCTTGAGGTTTTTGAAGACCACCTATCTATCTCTTATATTTGGATAAGCAAATGTTGCTTGTTTCTTAGTAACTTGATTTCTGATTAGCTTAGAAAATAACTGTGATAGACTGTCCTAGTCCCTAACAAAATGACATGCTTGAAAGTCTATCTCTTGGCAAGAAAAATCCCTTGCTTCAACTGTAGACAGAATGCTGTCCAAAGAGGACAAAACTTGGAAGCAGGTAAGTCGACAGCCTAGCTCTGCCAAGACAGGGTAGGTAAGTCCCTCATAATTCCTGCTTTACAATCAATGTCTGTCAGAGAAACAGGGCCAAATGGCTGAAGATTGATGCTGTAATGTATGGAGAGAAATTGGGAACTGTCCAGGCAGCCAATGGTATGTTATTTCTTAGTTTTAGAAGCTGCTGGCCCTGCACTTCCTGTATAACCAGATATATTTATTGCTCTCAGGTCTCTGAGGTGGTTGAAGACTAGATAGCTAGAGTCTCATAGTTAAGTTTTGAGTTGTTTAGGAATTAAGAGGGTGTTCTGGATCTAAGAAGATGTTTTTGAAATTGTGATGCAAGTTAGGAAGGAAGCTGAGTTGGATATAGAACTTTAACTGCATGGAGATGGTTAGATAGTAGAATGTTAAAGTCAGGTGCCAAATACGTATGGACTGGACATTGGACATGTATGCTAAGCCATATAACTCTCATAATTGTGACCTAATTTTTTCTGTTGTTTTGTATTGTATTTATTGTTATAAGAGAAAAAGTCATTTGTTGGATTGAAAGGGGGAGCTGTTGGGGGGGGAAGATATATATTAAACTTAAAAAAAGGAAGGGGCAGGTGGGTTGAGGGGGAAGAGGGTGGGAGGGTGGGACTGGAGGGGGGAGAAGGGAGGGGATTGTGATGGACATGTAACTTGAAGAAATAAAAAATAAATTAAAAAAAAAAGAAAAAAAATTTTTTTTTAATTCCAGCTGCTGGTTATAGTCTAACAGTTAAGTTTTAAGTCATTTAGGAATTAAAACGATATTCTAGGTCTAAGAAGATGTTTTTAAGTTGGTAATGCAAGATAGGATGGAAACTGAGTTAGGTATAGAATTTTAAACTCATTGAGATAGATAGATAATAGAATATTATTAGTTGCCGAATACATATGACTTGGATATTGGGAATGTATATTACACCACGGAATTTTCATAATTGTTGTCTAATTGTTCTTATTTTTTGTATTGTATTTATTGTTATAAGAAAAAAAGTCCTTCATTGTACTAAAAGGGGAGATGTGGAGGCAGAAAGATACACCTTGAATTTAAAAAAATTCCAAACCCTTGAAAAAAAAAAAAAAGAATGGATAACAACAGGTATGACCTGAAAGCAGAAGCAGGAATTAGGTTGGGTGTGGAAAGGGAAGTATGGAGAGCAATGTAAGACAGGCAAGTAGGAACAAAGTGTAAAGGTGCGTGTATGGCAGCATCACAATAGAACCCAGCCCTTTGTATGGGAGCCACAAACATTGAAGTGTTATGCAAAGAAGGAAAAAGGCAGCCTTGTCAATGAGAAGAAACAGCAATATGAGTTACATGTTTTTGCAAAGCTGTAACCAACCTGCAGAACTTAGTTCAAAAGAGGATGTTGAGGGCAGTGAGATGATGGCTCAGCAAATAAAAGGTTTGCCGCCATGCTGACAAGCTGCTGCCATTTATCTGATCTCCAGGATCCACATTGTGGAGGGAGGGAATCTACTACGACAAGCTGTCCTCTGACCTCCACAAGTCCAGTGTAGCAAGCACACTCCTCCACCCACACACAGGAAATAAACAGAGATTTTAAAATAATTTTGAAATAAATATAAAGGATGCTGAAATTCACATCTTTTAGAAAACTGGGTGTTGTTGGCTACAGGCTTGCTGTATATCGCCTTTATTATTTCTAGGTAAGGTCCTTCTATGCCTGTCCTCTCCAGGACTTTTAGCATGAAGGAGTGTTGGATTTTGTCAAATACTTTTTCAGCATCTAATGAGATGATGATGTGGTTTTTTTCTTTCAGCTTATTTATATGGTGAATTACTTTGGTAGATTTTAATATGTTGAACCATCCTTGCATTCCTGGGATGAAGCCTACTTGGTCATGGTATATGATACTTTTGATGTGTTCTTGGATTCGGTTTCCCAGTATTTTATTACGTATTTTTGCATCTATGTTCATGAGGGAAATTGGTCTTGAAGTTCTCTTTCTTTGTTGGGTCTTTGTGTGGTTTAGAAATCTGGGTGACTGTGGCCTGATAGAATGTGTTTGGCAGTGTTCCTTTTGATTCTATTTTGTGGAAGAGTTTGAAAAGTATTGGTATTAGCTCTTCTTTGAAGGTCTGGTAGAATTCTGGGCTGATACCATCTGGTCCTGGGTTTTTTGGTTTTGTTTTTTGTTTTTTTTTTTTTGTTTGTTTGTTTGGGAGACTTTTAATGACTGTTTCTATTTCAGTAGGGGTTATAAGACTGTTTAATCTGTTAACCTTATCTTGATTTAACTTTAGTTGCTGGAATCTATCAAGAAAATTGCTGGGTGTTGGTGGCGCACGCCTTTAATCCCAGCACTTGGGAGGCAGAGGTAGGCGGATCTCTGTGAGTTCGAGGCCAGCCTGGTCTACAAAGTGAGTCTAGGACAGCCAGAGCTGTTATACAGAGAAACCCTGTCTCGAAAAACCAAAAAAAAAAAAAAAAGAAAAAGAAAATTGTTATGTTTCCAAATTTGGAGGAGTATACATTTTTAAAGTAAGACATAAAAATTCTCTGGATTTCCTCAATGTGTGTTGTTATTTCTCCCTTTTCATTTCTGATTTTCTTGATTTGGGTGTTTTCCCTCAGCCTTTTAGTTAATTTGGCTAAGGGCTTGTCTATTTTGTTGATTTTCTCAAAAGACCAAATCTTGGTTTCATTGATTCTTTGTATTGTTCTTTTTGTTTCTAACTTGTTGATTTCAGCCCTAATGGAGAGAAACTTGAAGCATTTCCTCTAAACCCAGGGACAAGACAAGGACGCCCACTTTCACCATATCGCTTCAACATAGTACTTGCAGTTCTTGCTAGAGCAATAAGACAGCTAAAGGAGATCAAGGGGGCACAAATTGGAAACAAAGAAGCCAAATTATCCCTATTTGCTTCCGAGACCAGACGAGATTGGGCACGTTCAGGGTGGTATGGCCGTAGACAAATTATCCCTATTTGCACATGATATGATAACATACATAAGCAACCCCAAAAAATTCCACCAGAGAACTCTTACAGTTGATAAACACCTTCAGCAAGGTGGCTGGATACAAAATTAATTCAAAAAAATCAGAAGCCCTTCTTTATGCAAAAAATAAATGGGCTGAGAAAGAAATTAGGGAAACAACACCCTTCACAATAGCTATAAACAATATAAAATACCTGGGAGTAACTCTTAACTAAGCAATGAAAGATATATATGACAAGAACTTCACGTCCTGGAAGAAAGAAATTGAAGAGGACATCAGCAGATGGAAAGGTCTCCCATGCTCATGAATAAGTAGGATCAACCTAATAAAAATGGCCATCCTGCCAATAGCAAACACAGATTCAATGCAATTCCTATCAAAATACCACCACAATTATTTATATACCTGGAAAAAGCAATTCTCAACTTCATATGGAATAACAAAAAAACCAAATTAGCTAAATCAATACAGTACAATAAAAAACAAAATATGGTATCACCATCCCAGATTTCAAGCTGTACTACAGAGCAATAGTAATAAAAACAGCATGGTACTGGTATGGAAACAGACCAGTGGATCAATGGAATCAAATCAAAGACCCAGAAATGAACCAACACACTTATGGTCACTTAATTTTTGACAAAGCAGCCAAAACCATACAATGGAAAAAGGACAGCATCGTCAACAAATGGTGCTGGTCCAACTGGATGTCTACATGTAAAAAATGAAATTAGGCTCATACTTATCACCTTGTACAAAACTTAAGTCCAAGTGGATCAGACTTTAACATAAGGCTGGATACACTAAATCTACTAGAAGAGAAAGTGGGGAAAACCCTCGAAATCATTGGCACAGGTGACAACTTCCTGAACAGAACACCAACAACTCAGGACCTAACACCAACAATCAATAAATGAGAACTCATGAAACTGAAAAGCTTCTATAAGGCAAAAGACACTGTCATTCAAACAAAACAGCAGCCTACAGATTGGGAAAAAAAATCTTCATCAACCCCACATTTGACAAAGGGATAATATCCAAAATTTACAAAGAGCTCAAGAAATTAAATGCCAAGAAACCAAATAATCCAATCAAAAAATGGGGAATGGAGCTAAACATGGATTTCACAAAGGAGGAATCCCCAATGGCTGAGAGACACTTGAAGAAATGCTCAACATCCTTAATCATCAGAGAAATGCAACTCAAGATGACTCGGCAATTCCATCTCACACCTGTCAGAATGTCTAAGATCAAAAAGCCTCAAATGACAACACATGCTGGCGAGGTTGTGGAGAAAGGAAAACCCTCCTCCATTGCTGGTGGGAGTGCAAGCGATATCTTAGAAAACTTAGAATAGCTTTACTTCATGACCCTGCCATACCACTTCTGGGTATACATCCAAATGACTCCTCACCAAATCACAAGGAAGTTTCCTCATCTATGTTAATAGCAGCCTTATTTGTAATAGCTAGAAACTGGAAACAACCCAGATATCCCTCAAATGAAGAATGGATTAAAAAACTGTGGTACATCTACACAATGGAATAGTACTCAGCTATCAGAAACAATGAAATCATGCAATTTGCATCCAAATTGATGGAAGTAGAGTAGCTCATCTTGAGTGAGCTAACTGAAACTCAGAAGGGTGCACATGGCATCTATTCACTTATAATCGGATTTTAGCCATATAGTACAGGATAACTATACTACAGCCAATGCACCAAAGGGAACATGAAATTAGACTTTGTTACCTGTCAATGAGACACTTTGTCCTAGTGGTGCTGCCTTGTAGGCCCCCATTGTATGATGAGGATCTTGGCCCTCATGGCCCTCATATGACTGCTGAACTGAGATGGGGGACTGTTATGTAGGGACACTAAAACTCCAGAGGAGTAGGATGGATGGGATAGGGGGTAGAGGGTGGGAGGGTGGGACTGCGAGGGGTGGAAAGAGGACACTGTGATGGAGATGTAACCTGAAGTAATACATAAATATTAAAAATAAAAGAAAACTGGGTGACACCCAGAGATCTCACTGTGTGGTGGGGCTGAATTGAAGGCACTGAATCACTGAATACATGTTAGAAAGTGTGTTCAGACAACACAGGAATCTTCACAGCTTCCCCCCTCTGAACAGCAGGACCTGAAGTATGGGTTCTCTGGTGTGATAGTGGGTGAGTGAGGTTCCCAGCAAGGGAAGCAAGTGAAATCCCAGCATATCAATCATGACTCTAGGGCAGTGTTTCTCAACTTGTTGGTCACTACCCCTTTGGGAGCCTTTTACAGAGGTTACCTAAGACCACTGGAAATATAGATATTTACAATACAATTCATAACAGTGGAAAAATTACAGTTATGAAGTAGCAACAAAAATAAGTTTATTGCTGGAAGGTCAACAGCATGAGGAACTGTATTAAAGGGTTGCAACATTAAGAAGGTTGAGAACCACTACTCTAGACTATAAAATATCCTAAACCATTCACATTATACTGTTAATGCTTCTAAAGTGCTTGCCTATGGGAGTTTTACACATTCAATGAAACTGCAAAATGAAAAGTGAAGAAAGTTTAAAATCAAGATTCAAACTCCTCCTTTGATAGCCATGGATGCTTAGAAGGTTCACAGTATAATGATAAGGCCAATGTCCAGTTTTGTACATAGAAATGGCTAAAATGTGGAAAGACTAGCACAGGAAAACAAAGCAACAAGAAAGGTATAAACCTACACTAATCTCACCAAAAAAGCCAGTGACAGAGCATCACACTAATGTAAGAATGATTCATAACAGCCACAGTGCCTTTGTAATAACAAAAATGCTGAAAGATCATCAGGGCTGTTTTTGTATATAAAATGGCTCCGAGATGCTTGATGAATTAGCAGGGCGTCATTAAGGGGCAACACTGAACATTTTTCGGGAAAGAATTTCAAAATTCAGCCTCCAGGGGTGATACTTCAATCAGGGAAGACTGCAGTGGGAAGATCTCACCTAGAAAATCCTTAGGTTTCTGCTGAAAACTTCTGTGTAGTTATGGTGCTGCACATATGTGCGGGACAGCCAGCAGCTGGGCAGTCTTGTCATCCAATAGATATCTAGTGGCCAGTGTGCAAAAGCCAAGGGCTGTAGTTAAGTAGGGAAACTGTGACAGAATCGACCCTTAGATCACCTGGTACACCACTTAATCCCTCCTCAAGTTTTCTAGGAGTTTCTGCCATTCACAAGTGACTGTAGACTTGGAAGACAGCTCAGTTTGCATAGAGATTACCTGGCAAGGCCTGAGTTCAGTCCCAAAATTTTATGTAAAAAAGAAGCGGGGTTGTAAATGAACTTTTTACAATTATTAAATATTTATTTATTGACTATGTTCACTTATAACAAATACCAACAATTTCTTAACTACTAACCCTATAAATTCCTACAACCCTTTTGACCTACCCACTAAACCTATTGATAACTATTACAACTATTTTCATAACCTTTTAGAAGGATACAGTCTCTGGGGCAGGTCCTCAGTCATCAGGAACACAGTCTCTGTGGTAGACCCTTTAATGCACTTAGCAGTCTTTCTTCTGGAATATCTCAGATGTAGATCCATCAGCATAAATTGGCTATGGCAGTCTCACCTTAAATAAGGCTTGAGGCTTTCTTCTCTCTGGGAGACCCCAGCCATCTGTAGGCCAACTTACTTCCTTCACATCAGCAACTCTGTCGCTCTGCCTCAATCTTTAAAGCTGGCCACAGTTTCGTTCAGGTCACTGTTCAGACAGGTCAAACCCCTCTAGGCAAAAGCTGAGCTACAGGGTTTAGTCCTTGGCCTTTCATTGTCTTCCTGAGGCTTTCTCTGCTCACCAGCTTCTTTCTGCATCAGGGAGATCTGGCCATCAGTCCACCAGCACTTTCTCCATCAGATGATACAAACTATTCATTGTCCTATCTAGTGTGAGGAATCGCTAGCATTGACACTCTCTAGCATGGGGGCCCCTTGCCTCTATCCACTTGTCCTTAAATAGGATCTCTCCTTATTCCACCTGTTTTAGCTTAATTTGGGCTCCACCCACTTAGCAGCTGAAAACAATGCCAGGCCAAATACCTTGTTTCTTAGTCCATTAAGTCTTTCCTGTTTTTCCTGGCTTCAACCTTGTTTTTTAGTCCATTAAGTCTTTCCTGTTTTTCGCCTTGCTTCAACCTTGTTTTTCAACAAGCTGATAAGCTAATTGCTCACAGCCATGTTGATCTTCATGCCCCAATCAAGAGGCTGTGTCAGAAACCCCTAGATATTTACTAATCTAACTCCCTACATGGGGTTGTGGTGGCATGTGCATTTTATCCCAGCCCTAGTGAGGCAGGAACAGATAGAAACCCATAATTTTTTGGCCAGTCAGTCTACCTTATTTGATGAGACCCTGTCACAAAATATAAATAATCAATCATTAAAAAGCTAAAAAGCAGAGGGCACTTAAGAAATAACAGAAAAGATTACACTCTGACTTCGGCACACATGTGCATGTACAAGTGTGTTTGCACACACACAGGGGAGGGGAGAGAAGGAGAGAGAAGAAAAAGAGAAAGAAGGGAGGAGAGAGTGATGGAGGGAGAGAAGGAGGGAGAGAGGGAGAAATGGAGAGAAAGAGGGAAAGAATGAGAAAGGGAGGGAGAGGAACAGACAGACAGACAGAGAATAAAATCTCCCACCTAGACTCCATCGTCTTCCATGCCATTTTCATCTATGACATTTACTTTTCCTGTGTTTTAGTTGAATCCAACCAACAGACAGACAGACAGATGTGTGAATGCACACAGATACACACACACACACACACACACACACACACACACACACACACATACACACACTATAAAATAAAATTTAAATACCCCCCCCCCCCGTGCAAGCCAAAGATACATACAAAGTCAGTGAAAACTTGAAGCAGTCGGTTCTCTCCCTCCACCTGGTGGGTCCAGATGTTGAACTCAGGCCATTAAGTCTGGCAACAAGCACCCTTATATGCTGGATATATTTCCAGCATATAAAGAAAAAATTAATTAAAGTTCTCACATGCCCTTCTGCTTCCCTGCTTTGTATTATCATAGGGATTAATTTTTACTTCGTAAGGATAAAAACTTTGAGGTTTTGTTTGTAACTATTTTCTAGCTTCCAAATGTTAAGCTTGAAGTAGGCAAACCCATCATGTTTTGAAACAAACATTCATTGAATTAAATACAATTTTGCAGCTTAACAGACAACAATGGAATAGAACGTTTACTGCAAGCAAATGTCTGTGTCTCATTAATAGAGAAGTATCTTCACAGCCCTGCTTAGTCATCTAGATTGTTTCTATCATGAAATTACAATCCTTCAGAATTGGCACCTTTCCTGCTGAGACTGTCTTGTAGCTTCACTCTGAGTGATTGAATGACCATTTTTTTAAATCAACTCAGGCAACAAATCACTTGACTATCCTGGTTTCTGCTTTACTGATGACACCCATCTCCCTGATATCCAGCCTTCCCAGAAACAAGCCGTGTGGGTTTTGCAACATTAGGGACCAAACCTGTAACCTTACATAGTACAATTAGCAAAAGATCTAGGACCTCTGACAAGCACCTTTTGGGCTATTTTTATTAGCTTACAAAGTAGGTTTCATTACAATATTTTCATACATAGTTAGCTTTGTTTGACCATTCCCCTCATTGGCCCCATCCCCTGCTCCCATGCTTGCCTAATTCTCCCTTTATGTTCATTTCATCTGTGGTCTTCAAACCATCCCACAATTCTCCTCTTTACACTGTAACAGTCCTTTATAGTTTCCTTGCCTGGGATCTGCAAACCCTCTCTCACACAAATATCCTTAAATGAAGCTTAGAAACTAAGGCCAGCATTTGAGAGGACATGCCCTGTTTGTCTTTTGGGGCCTGAGTGAACTCACTTAATATAGCATTTTACAGTGACAACAATTTCTCTTCAAATTTCATTATTTTTGTTTATGTATGAATAAAGTTCCATTTTATGTGTGCATAAAATTTTATTACCTATTCCTGTGTTGACGTTAACAGACATCTCAGCCTCACTTCACAATTTCACAGCAAAGATGAACTTTTCCTCGATTCCTCTCCATTCTGCACAGTGAATGTTCTCATCAGTGAAAAGACCCTTGATTTTGGTCACCTGTCCTGCACACTTTTCCAGCAAGACCATTAATATTATACCTAAAGCTTCCCAAAGACTTCATGAATTTTTCAAATGTGTTACCTTGCAGTTCAAAAGATACCTGTGACACTTGGAACAACTTTATCAAAATATAGTATTTGTCTGAGAATCATCAACCCTATCCAGACATAAGAACTTCTCATACAAAGCAGCAGGATCCAAACCTGCAGCACACATCCCACAGACTTTATTTCTTCTAGAAGTTTCCTTTCTACATATTTCTCACCTTCTTTCCTTTACAATTCGCTTTTTATTCAACAAATAAATTTGTATTCCATGTTGAGCATTTCATGTTTGCCCACTGTCTGCTGCTTTGGGTCTAGAAACCACATCGCTTATGAACCATGTAAATAGTGAAAGTCAGGTCAGTTTTTCTTTGATGTGAGATATTAATTGCACCTGAGGTGGCATGAATCCCGCATGTCTCTGATCATGTCACACACACTAAAACATGGATCATTGCCTCCAGAGCACAGACTGGCTCATGAAGTTTAGAGGAGTCTCTGTCTGTCCTTTTATGTGAAACAGACTGCTAATGAAGCAGAAAGGGAATGTAGAATTATATACTCTCCCAAACCTAAGAAGTGAGTGTGTGTATGTGTGTGAGTGCACATAAATTCTCACACACAGAAACACACTCACACACGTGTGTATATGTGTGAGTGCACATAAATTCTCACACACAGAAACACACACACACACATGCATGAATGCATGCAAACCCACACATGCATATACAGTCAGACTTACTATAAGCAACACATTTACCTTTTAACATGTAGAATTCTAAAGAGATCTAAATGTGGCAGCCATTATCTTTTCAGTTATGTGTGATCCCTGTGAATTTAATATGAACCTATTTTAAATAGAATGAGAATGCTTTATCAGTGAGGGAGAAGGGGACTACAGAGCAAAACAAATGTGAATATGTGAAGAAGGGGAGGCTGCTGAGCCAAACTCAACCTGTGTTTGAGTCTCTTGCATTCACTTGCTCAGGAGTTACATCGTTATATTTTTGTAGTGCTAAGAATCAAAACCAGGGCTTTGAAAAAAAGAGAAATATATTCATTGGAGGGTTCTTTCATTGTATTTTGCATATAGAATTGCATTTAAGTATTTTAAATGAAAAAATTTAAAGGGAAAAGAGTGTTTGTCTAAGACTTTTTGTTTGGGTTTATGTGCATGTATGTATGCGTATGCATGCATGTGTGTGTATATGTGTGCATGCATGTGTGTGTGTAAGCATGCATGTGTGTGCATATGTGTGTGTGCATGTGTGTATGCACCTATGTGTGTGCATGAAAGTGCCCTTGCCAGTTTGTACATGGAAATCTGAGGCTGACTTCAACATGTCCTCTTCAATTTCTTCCCACCTTATTTTATATGCTTATTCTTTTATTTTGAGGCAGAAACTCTCACTGAACCCAGAGCTTGCTGTTATTTGGCTAATTTATCATCCAGCCCCCACAACCTGCCTCTTTCTGTCTGCGTGCATGGGGGCCACAGCCATGCTCAGCTTGGCAAGTGGGTGATGGAGGTCCAAAGTCAGGCTTTTAAACTAAAATTGTAATGCAATCTATTTTGATCAAATTTCTTGTCCTCTTCCAACCCCTCCCAGATCCTCCCAAGCTCCCTACCCAGCCAACTTCATGTTCTTTCTATAGGGAAATATAGATTATAGATATAGATATAGATATAGATGTAGATGTAGATGTAGATGTAGATGTAGATATAGATAGACAGACAGACATAGACATAGATATAATGAAATTCAAAGTATTGGTTTGTTTTGGCAATTTTTGTTCAAACCTATATCTTAATGCTTGTATAGCAAACACTTCTCCACAGACCTTTGGCTAGTGCTTTTCAACCATAGGGCTGTATGCCTTGATTAAACAAATCGAGATATTAATCATTACATCTTGATCTATTGCATTAATAAATAAATCCCACACACCTTCAGGTCTTGAGTGTTAAGTTTCAAATCAGTTACATCTCTGTGAAAACTGACCATCTCCACAAATTCATGCTTAACAGGCAGTATAGACAGATTTCATAACCTGTCATCACTCACAGGGCAAATCAACGCTTTTTTACTGATTCCAACTTTGAACTTTTCTTTCCGGATAAGTTTCAGATTCCCAACTGCAGAGAGATGAAAACGTGGTTTCACAATAAGGACAGAAACGGAAACATGATCTGCACTGCTACTTCTTTCAGTTTTCTTATATAACAAAATTTAAATGCTCAAAACACTGGTTTTGGATTTATTTCCATTTTACTCATGTGTCAGTATATGTCATTTGTGCGGGGATGCCTGGGAAAGCAGATACTTTGGCATAAGCTTCAAAATCTCAGATGTGGTGACATGAAAACTTAGTTCACAAGAGGCGCAGAAATGGAAATAGTGTAGCTATTGGAGATAGCAGCCAATGACTCCATGCCCTTGTAAATTTATTTCCAAATACAGTTTACATATTCGAGTCTACAATTTTGAGAGTGACAATACAACTGAGAATTTTGTAAGCTATTTCAAATAACAAACAACAGTTCTTCAAATAGAAGTATAGACAAATACATATGATATCTATTAGACGTATGTATATTCAGAACGTTTATGCATTACATATAATATTACTATGTAAATATACAGACATATTTGCGATTAGCCATTGTAGTAAAGACTCTTTACTAAAGAGTCTAAAGACTCTTTAGAATCCAATACTAACAAACTTCTCTTCAGGGAGGAGTATTTTCTTGTTAGCATTGCATAATTCTGCCAGCACGCTAATGATAATAAAGCCTGTTGACTTTTCCTACCATTCTCAAACCCTCCATGCACTCCACACACCCTGTTATTCTTTGTCTTTGGTGCCAGCTCCTACCCATCTCTGTCTATGAATGCCCATGATGGCAAACTGCTTTTGGACACACAGAAGATCCTCTTTGACTGTACTCTTTCCTTAAAGCAGTCATCATATGACAATGGGACCCTCACAGTTTGTCGTCTGTCAGCATTTTCAGAACACACGCAGGAATTCAGATTACTCGTTATTTGTGCTAATGTTAACTGCTTTCTAATGGTATATCTAAAATTGTTTAAAAAAAAAAACCTGTTGTGTCATTTAAGCATGAAATAAATCTGTAAAGTTCCATGAGGCTGTTCAATTATTATCTCTTCTATCCTAATGTAAACAATTATCATTACAAATATTACAAATATGGACTGACATCATCTCACTTTTGTTTTTCCCTATTTGAAGTTACAAAAACATATTACCATGGGATGTGTCACTGAGTATGGAGTTTGTGTTGAATCCTGAGGTTCCACAGTGCAGGGTAGATGGAGTCAGCAAGTTTCTCTGAGCAGGTCTGAATGCACAGTTCTGGAGAAGGAAGAAGTCTGCTAAGGACACCTTTCCTCTGACCCTCTTTTGAGATTAATGACTACAGCGACTGAGACACACTGGTAAGCTTGCTGTCCCCTTTCTGTTAGCCCATATGGACAAGCAGAAAGCCAGTTACTCAAGCGCCTAGGTTATATCTGATTTCTATCTCCCAGGATCAACTCAAGGACTGCCTTGGGAGTGGACAGAAGGAAGTCCATGGTCATGAAAATATGACTAAAACTTTAGAACTGGTCCTCAGGGGCGATGGTCCTGAGGATATCTGTACGACCTGGAGGCATCATCTGTTATCAGGACCCATGAGTTCTCCAAGCATCTGGTAGGTTGAAGCCAGAAATGCATCTGTATCTTGTCCCTTCTAACAAATTGACTTCATGCAAGAATTGAGTCTTGCTGAGGGAAAGAAGCCATGCTGGAGGGGCTGGGCAGCCAATGCTCTTCCTGTGCACAACTTCCTTTCAGAGTTTCTCATCTGTGTGGCCTCGCAAGCCACATAACTGTGCTTAAATTATTTTGCCAGGATTTCTGATTCCAGTCACCACCAATGCAGGAACATTTCCCAGGATACTAAGAATAGCCTTTTGGCCAAGATAACCTAACTTTAGGAGCCTTTCTAAACTTTTTCAATCAGACTCTAATTGGCAGGAAATGTTCTTTCTGATGCTAATTACTATGCAATTACACACATTCTGCAAGTGAAAATTATGACTTACTTAAGATATTGTAAATATTTGCTCTTACACACACTAGCATTTTTCTGTATTATGGCTTATGTACTTCACCAGGAAATGTGGAATTCATGGGTAAGGTCAGCAGGACAAGGAGTGTAGATTCAGAGCTGATCCTCCTGCAAAGCTCAGGTTTTGTATTATGAATATGTGACAAGAAACCTTTCCCACTTTGATTTTTACCAAATAATTACTCTCTAACCTTCTCCCAAGACATGTTGTAACTGAGGCAGGAAAATTATGGGTACGTGGAAGAAAAAGCCTTTCACTCTAGAGTCTGGTTGTTGTTTCTCACCAGCTGAGAAGCCAGAATCCCAGAACAGTCAACATTTGTTGTTAACATCTCCAAAAGAGAATTTCTTGAATTGAATCAGGCTAAGACCAGGGTCTGTGTGTACCTTAGGCGTTGCCCCATTCCTCTCCTTAGACGTTTCCTGGGAATACCAAACAATACTGTTAACTCTACCTTTTGGCATTCCCATGAGTTAAACTTTCTTACCTATTTATAATCCTGTCAATTGTAATCCCTAAGGAGTCACCCTGTGATCTCATTTAAATTCCTTGGGGTTCCTTTTAGACAAATCCATGTGTATAGGCTGTAAAGACAGTGAAGGGCAACTCTCAGAGAAGCCCACAGCATGTTCTTTATTTCTCCACTAAGTCATTCTCTTTCTCTTATTCCTCATGTAGCACAAGTGTACCTTGTAGACATAGATCCAGGCTGAGAGACTATGGCTTTTGGGAAGCAGCCATCCCCAACTTCCAGTGCATCTCACCTTTCCCTACATGTAGGATGTTCTCACTACCATCTCTAATTCATGTGTAATCCAATATCAATCTTTTTGTGAAAAATATTTTCCTTTTTGACACTTATAAAAATGATTGATGGAATGAGTGACACTTGTCAAATCTTGATATTGTTTTGAATTTATTGTTTGTGGAAGTAAGGTTTTGGAAGAAAAGAAAAATTTCTTGTTTTTTCACTTTGAAGTCTGCTTTTAACAGAACTTTTCTCAGCCTGCATTTCTTCATATATGCTGGTCAGCTGCTTTCATTTGACTCCAGAAACTATTATTTAAAAGCTTGTGCAACATTTAAATTATTTTCATGCCATGATCTGGTATCTTATCTTAGAATATTAAAAAACATGAAATGTGGGATCTTGCTGGTAAGGTCAAAGTCTGGCATTACCAGAAAGCCCCTGAGCTCAATCCTGAATGATGGACTCCCTTTTCTCAGTGAGGTTCCTTCTTTTTCCTGATCTGGGGAATCTCAAGTCCCACACCCTCTATCTGAGGATTGTCATGGAGCCCTCAGGGAAGTTGCAGGCCCAACCTTTTCCTTAGATAAGAAATTCAACTTCTTTTTTTTTAAAATACTTTTTTTTTTCTTCAAGTTACATCTCAGTAACAAACCCCTCCCTATTCCCCCTCCCTATCCCGCCCTTCCACCCTCTTCCCCCCAGACTTTCAGTCCAACAGATGGTTCCTTCTCTTATAACAGTAAGTATTATACAAAACAATAGATATAAATATGCCACATTTATGAGAGTTAAATGGCCCAGTATACCTTCCCAATGTCCAGTTTATACATATTTGGCCCCTAACTTTAACATTCTACTATCTAACCATCTCCATGAGTTTAAAGGTCTA
>CAJQZJ010004856.1:3252377-3264313 GCA_907164525.1 Lophiomys imhausi | reverse complement strand
GGTGAGTATTACAGAGTCAGTATTGCAGCAGTGGTGAGTATTACAGAGTCAGTATTGCAGTAGTGGTGAGTATTACAGAGTCAGTACTGCAGTAGTGGTGAGATTCTGAACTTTCAAAGCATTGACAATAAATGACTTTTAAGTGCTCATCCCTAAGCATGACATGGATATCACTCATTCCAAAGCTCAGAAAATGCTGCAGAAAAGAGAGCAGGAGGACTGCTATGAATTCCACAAGACAGTAAGTATTGACAGTAGGATGGACACTAAGTAGGAGGAAGAAGGAGTGAGAAGGCATGGGAAACAATGTAACCATAGTACCTGTGCACAAGTATGAGCTCCTTGAAAGCCATTCTAAAATTGAAAATGCTAATGGATTCACTTCACAATCGTATGGATTGTCTGCACCAGAACTTGTCAATACACACTGTATGCTGTGTATTTAGGGAAGTTTTATTTAAAGCACATTCTTAACTCATAGCAGTAAATACTAAAAAATGTCCACTACAATAATTCTCAAGATATTGGCAGATTCTAGGGAAATAAATTGTATGTGAGAAGCTGAAATGTGTAAAAGAAAAATACTTCACTTCTTTCTTCCTATCTCTAGTCACAAATTGCCACTCAGAGAAGTGGTATATACCAGTTGTAATTGATTTATGTATGAATTTTTAAAACACCAAACAAGTTAAATTTGGGAATTAAGAAAAAATCAGACATTATAGTATTATAGCCATTAGCCAATTCAATAGTTTCTGCACAAGGTCAATGACCCAAATTAAAATCTTATTGATTGAAAGGCATCAATAGAGAAGAAAATAAAATGTTATGCGAATAAACTACCACTCTTACATGACTTTTTTGTGTCCTTTCTTTACCTGTAATTGTAGTTTGACTTACAAAAATTTAGCTCAATGAGGAAGCAGGCAGGAGAAAACAGGGAAATGATCCCATAAATTTTTATGAGTCAAATTACTGGTGCTCTCAGAGATGGTTCTGAGAGCAATCCATCCTTGTAAACTGATCAGTTCTGATTAAAATGGTATTTAGCATTTGTTTCCAGCCATGTGAAGAAGTTTGTGTTCACATGAAAATAGGACCGCTTTTTTCACAGACTTGATTTGGTTGAATAACTTTTTAAAGTCAATAACTAAAAGAAAAAGAATATTTTAACTTGATACCATTCTGTTCAAAGAAAATCAAAACACCTCAAGGGAACAACATTGCAGCATAATTACTCCTTAGAATGAGGTAGGGAAACAAATATGAATTTAAAGTAATAGTAGTAGTCGTAGTAGTAGTAGTAATAGTAGTAGTAGTAATAGTAGTAGTAGTAGTAGTAGTAATAGTAGTAGTAGTAGTAATAGTAGTAATAGTAGTAGTAGTAATAGTAGTAATAGTAGTAGTAGTAGTAGTAGTAGTAGTAGTAGTAATAGTAGTAGTAGTAATAGTAGTAGTAGTAGTAGTAGTAATTGATTTTACTGTGAGCTTTTGTAATCCTAACAAGTTTCCTTTAAAAATAAAGTGTGAAAGTTCTGAATTCTTGAGAAACAGTCACTACAAGGGCCTCCAATCATTTACTCAGTAGCTTAACCTGTATACTTTCGTTGGTACATTGATATGGCATTGAGGAGAAACAGAAACAAAATTTTTATGTTGAAATCTCTTGATAACAAACAAAAGCAGACCTTAAGAATTATAATCCATGAATATGTTTTCCATAAAATTATACTCAAAAAAAGTAAGTACCATAATCATGGTTTTTTTAAAGCATTTTAAAAAAGCATCCTCACTTTGTTGCCACTTAACTTATTTTTGTGTGATGTTTTTACTTCCACACACAAGAGTCATAGTAGAACTCTGGGTTCCTCACTACCACTGGCAACTTACTAATTATTCTCAGTGTTTGTTAAGAACAAAAAGAAATAGTGCCAGCAACTAGGTTAGCTGTGTATGTCTGTCATAGATTCCTGTAGAACTTCACTGTGTTTTCCAACGAAAGTATTTCTTCTTGCTGTTGAAGAGCTGGCAAGGCTCTTATCCTAGGGTCCTGAGTCTCCTTTCTGGGAGTTATTGACACTAAGTAACCTGATCACCATCCATGTTCCTTTACCCCACAGTGGAGTCCTCTCTTACATGCAGTGCATGCAGTGCTCTAGAGAAGAGCAGAGAAACCAGCTGAAGCCCAGCCCTAGAGAGGAGGGAAGGGCATCTGAGAGGCGCTTAAGAGTCCAGACTGAGAGGACAGCCAGGTGCAAGGCCACATTGAGTCATCAGACCTACCAAGAGAAGGCCAGAACTCAGGGCCATGTGTTCCTGACCTAAAACCAACATCCCACTTCCCCAGACTCCAAGTCTTTTCTACTGGGGAAGCACAGGGCCACACCCACGCGACCCAGCTAAGGAGGACTTCCGCACTGTTGCTGCCAGCTCAGAATTCGCTCCACAAAGCGTCTCAGTCTAATGTGGCAGACTCAAAGACCTCTGGAGTTATTCTTAAGCCAGCGCTGCCATGTTTTAAAATGTGCTGGAAATTTCCAGTCACTTATCTGTACTGTTCATCTAAAAAGAACATTTTCAGCCTCATCTATAATTCAAGTTTCTTCTTCCAGCAAGAGGTCTAGGGATGAATTCTCCATTGGTAATTAAGAAATTCTTTTGGGTTACTTCATTCCACTGTGGTCTGACTCCAATTTCTTGTATTACATAGGCTTTATTTTGGAAATAGCTGCCATTATCCGAGTATTTCTGAAGGCATTTTCTCTTTATGTGTATTTTGGGTTGTATTATATTTTTTTCTCCTGTGAAGTTACTTCATTTGGGGTGTGTGTGTGTGTGTAATAAAATCCAAACTATACTGACTTTAGTGATTGTGCTTGTGTTGGGAAAATTTAAATGTATATTTTATCAAATGTTCAATGAAGACATATCAGAAACAAAGTCAACTGTTTGCTTGCTTATCACAGGAGTATTATGACTGTCTCAGAGCTCGGGACTATTTGTTAGAGACAACACCATGTATGAGAAACGCCTATTCTCAGTTAGGCGCCGAATTGATGGCTGAGTGTCCTGGAGCAAGTTCTAATTTTCCATTTAAAAAGAAAGAAAACAACCCCCCCCTTTGTTATGGGAGAAATGATTTACTGAAACAAATTAGCCATTGTTAAAGCTGATTTATTGGATCATAAAAGTGGTTTAACACATCTGATCACACAGCCAACAAGAACTGCATCTTAAGTGCAAAGGAAAGAAAATGGCCATTCTGAAATATGAGAACAAACTCCTACACATGTTTTAAAAGGCAGGGATTTTGCAATAGTTTTATTGACCCAACCTTCTATAGCAGAGTCTAAGAAAATACCCCTGTCCTCAAGTCTACCAGGCAATCAGTTTCTGGAAAACTTATTAATAATCAATCATCACCAGAGATGAATTATCCTGCTAACTGTTTGGTTAGGAGGTTGAACTAAGCTAGAATTTTGGAAGTGTTCACTTTGCTGGGACATCCCATGACACATCACTTGTAAGTTCAGAGCTCATCTGTATGTGTATGTGAACCATGTGAAAACACAGTGACAATTCTATCACAGAAGATGTCGTATACTCATTTGTTGATTGTATTCATTGACTAGTCAATGACTGGCAGTGTGCACAGGGTGACATACATTTAACTGAAGGGGCATCAAATAACAACTAAATAAATCATGAAACCCCCAAAAAAGAAATTTCAGTTACAGAGACAACACACCTACTAATGAGCACCAGTGCACAGCAAAAACAATATTAGCTGGAGTTTTATAAATTGTAATATGTGCTAACCAGTTTTATGTCAACTTGACACATGCAGGAGTCATTTGAGAGATGGGAACCTCAGTTGAGAAAACGTCTCTCAGATGGGGCTTCAGGCAAGACTGCAGGGCATTTTCTTAATTAGTGATTGATGTGGGAGGACCCAATCCATTGTGATGGCCCAGTCCTTGGCTGGTGCTTCTGGATTCTATAGGAAAGTAGGCTGAGCATCCACTGGGAGAACAAGCCAATAAGCAACGTTGACAAAGAGTGATGTGGAAGCCCAAGTCGAGTAAAGCCTTTCCTCCCCAGTTGCTTTTGATCACAGTGTTTCATCACAGCAATAATAACCCTAACTAGGACAGTATGGAAATATATCTCAGAATAATCTTTAAATTCAGAATGATTATTTTTGTTTTAAAATATTTATTCTTTGCTTGATAACCAAGCCCTACCATTTTTAGGAAGGTGAAAACATTATTTATCTGTTTCCATTGTTTAGATTTCACTCATTCCCTCTGATTTTAAATATTTATATGAAATGTCCTCAAGTATAAATTTAACAGATGATATTATCAAACACTGATATTCTATGTACATATAGAAGAGTTTCAAAGTCAACTCTGGGTAACATCACTTGTTCCTTTGTTTGCATCTGTCTGCTACATTCTGGGTATTTTGTTAAAGAACATGTTATGACCTGATAAGTTTTGCACAATGGGCTATATTTCAAAATTCTGTTCCAATATCATGCACCTTCTCTTTTGTACAGGGAAGTGACTTAAAACTGCTTCTATTCTTAAGGTTTAAGTCCATGACCATGAGACTAACCGTACAGAGACTGCTTTCATCGTTGCAGCATGTCCAAACCACACTCTACACCTGTGCTTTGATAAATGTGTAATAACATTGTGTGATCAGCCATGTCTCTATGGAGATGTCCTAGTTAACTTTCTGTGACTGTAACAAATACCTAATATTTCTGTTCTACTCAAAAAACAATATATTTGTCTTTGAATCTTAAATGTTCCCCATGTATGTATGTATGTGTGTATGTATGTATGTATGTATGTATGTATGTATGTATGTATGTATCACACAGTTTTGGGGTAAGATGGAGGCAGTAGGTCTTTTTATAGGTAGGGCCTTGGAACGCATAGTGGTACTCCACTCCTTTTCTCTTTCTATTTGTTTACTGCCCACCTTGAGGGGTTCAGTCTTTCTTTATTGAATATTCTCCCTCATGTTTTTCTGCCTGGGCCAAGGCCCAGAGACACAGAACCAAATGGACTCAAACTTCCAAAGTCATGGATCCTAATTTCATTTCTCAGGCATTTTGTCACACTGACTAGCTAGCATAAGCAGGAGAATAAAGGACTCTGTCCCCAACTCTGAAATTTCCGAAGTTTAATATCTTAAGTGGAGATGATTCTCATGGCCTGGGAAGAGATTTTAAAGAAAGCTCCAAAGTGTCCCTGTATCACTTAGTTCAACATAGAAGATAGTTGCCCCATGTTGCTAGCAATAGAAAGGGAAATAGGTGGAAGAGAACTGTGGATGTGAGGAATAAGCGAGTCTCAAAGAGGCAGAGGCCCCAAGACCTTAAGGGAAAGAAAACAATACAGATAGGCTTACAGGTCCTGGGAATCAAGGGGATGACAAATCCCAGATACAATAGTTTAAATGCTGTGTCTAGCAGATGCTGTGCTAGTTGACACTAGAAATGAAAAGTGTGGGAGAAGCAAACCGAGCTTGTGCTTCACAATATTAAAGAATGGGTGTGTAGAAATAGGCAGAAAAAGAAGCTAGGCACAATTTCCCAAGTATAAAGCCCAAAATTGTTGTGCGGGAGTCTTTGAGCTGTTACAGTACTTTTTAATTATTAATCATTTATTTATTAATGTTTATATTCACTTATAACAAATGTACTTACTTAATTACTATTCCTATAAATTCCTATGAATGCCTACAACCCCTACACATTCCTACAACCCCTAAGACCTAACCACTAAACCTATTGATAACTATTACTATTTTTCTAAGGATACAGTCTCTGGGGCAGGTCCTCAGTCACCAGGAACACAGTCTCCAGGGTAGACTCTTTAGTGCACTTAGCAGTCCTTTTTCTGGAATATCTCAGACGCAGGTTCATCAGGGTAAATTGGCTATGGCAGTCTCACCTTAAATAAGGCTTGAGGCTTTCTTCTCTCTGGGAGACCTCTGCGTCTGTAGGCCAACTTACTTCCTTCGTATCAGCAACTCTGCTGCTCTGCCTCAGTCTTTAAAGCCAGCCACAGTTCCATTCAGGCCACTGTTCGGCCAGAGTTGTCCCCCAAATTCCTCAAACAATATAGGCTATTGTTATGGCTTTATTTCCCCACTGGGACTTGATGATGAGGCTGTATGGACGAAGACACAAAACATATTGACCACAGGACATGGAGAAATCAAATTTGGTATTAACCAGGAAACTTCCTCCTGCTCACTTATTTTCATAGTGCTTGAAGGTGCCATGCAGGCTACTGGGGCAAAAGGTCACCAAAGGCTTACCCATCCATGAACCCTGTGAACAATGCAATGACAATGAGTGGGGCAAGACATGCCCGTGTGTATAATAATGGCAAAAATATTATGGGGATAACCAACCACTTTCTGGTTGGATTTAAGGCTAATCCACAAGAAGAAAGATGCCTCTGGTACTGCCTGGCCAAGAACCCATTGTTGGGGAGTTCATAGAACTCAGTGATGAACCTACTACCACTGTTTTGCTAAATTGATGTAGTACCAAACTGCCTCTTTACAGTTAAATTATCTCTTTACAGTTAAATTAGTGCAACCCTCAGACTTCATCAGGTGAGGTTCTATTGTGTAGTGGACAAGGAAACTCACAGCTAGTGAAAGAAGAGAATAAGTATCTGTGGAGTTCTCAGCCACAATGAGATATTTATATCATGCCCCCTCATTGAATCTCAGGAGTCATCACAAAAAAGGATGAAGAAAGACTGTAAGAGCCAGATGTCAGGAAGGACTGAGACAAACAGTCTCTTCAAGACAAGAAAGACTCCCTGCACTCATGAGCTCATAGTAGTTGTAGCCACCTGTGCAAGAACTATGGAAGATCCAGCCTGTTAATATTCTAGCATGGAGCTAACAATCATTATCAACCCTAACTTAGGAGCTAGGGACACTCGACAGCTTCTCAGGGAGGGAAAAGCAATTTGCAATAGCTAGAAACTGGAAACAACCCCGATGTCCCTCAACCTAGGAATGGATAAAAATAACTGTGGTACATCTACACAATGGAATACTACTCAGCCATCAGAAACAATGAAGTCGTGCAATTTGCAGCCAAATGGATGGCACTAGAGAAGCTCATCCTGAGTGAGCTAACTCAGACTCAGAAGGATGCTCATGGCATCTATTCACTTATAATTGGATTTTAGCCATATAGTACAGGATAACTATCCTATAATCAATGCACCAAAGGGAACAGGAACATAGACTTTGTTACTTGTCAATGAGACACTTTGCCCTAGTAGGGCTGCCTTGTAGGCCCCCAGTGTATGAGGAGGCTCTTGACCCTCATATGACTGCTGAACTGGGGTGGGGGAATGATATGTAGGGACACTCCACTCCGGAGGAGTGGGATGGAAGGGATGGGGGTAGAGGGTGGAAGGGCAGGACTGGGGAGGAAAGAGGGCACTGTTATGGAGATGTAACCTGAAGTAATAAATCAACATAAAAAAAGAATGTGGATCCTATGGAGAGTTCTATATGCAGAAGCATATGGGAAGTACAAACTGGATATGAAGAGTTATTACATTTTAGAAAATACATATTATTGGAGGCTAGAAAGGTGGGGATGGATCTTGTAAGAGTCAATGGAATGTGTTATTGATAAATATGATCAATATGCAATGTATGAAATTCTCAAAGAATTAATAAAAATACTTATTTTAAAAGAGAAGATGGATGAAGAAGAGGAGAAAAGGGAGTGAAGTGAGTACACTTGATTCAAAGCCCACTCAGAAAAGATTGTTTGCAACCCAGACACCTTATGCTTCATTTCCTGGAGGAACAACAGTTTGTGGACCACTTTGCCATGTCCTGGGTGAGGAGAAGAAAGAGCCAGTATGGGAGTCAGTTGAACAGTAAAACAAAAAGCTGAAAGAATAGTGCAGTTCACTGGAGGAAATTGGGGGTGCTTGCTGGAGAAGTTCCAGGTCCGCAGACCCCACACAGATTTCCTCAAAAAGAGAGGGAAGGCTCAGAATCCCCTTGGGTGATGGGATATGAAGTAAGGAGCATTGGCTTCAGAACCAAGTTATAACAGTAGACTCTGAGGCCCAGCAATATAAAAAGCTGTATATGCTCCTGGACCACAATCCATCTTCATTTGGAGTGGGTTTCACAGTGCTCTCCTCTCAGGCTGACATCTGAATACAGTGTTCAAAGATACTTGCTGCTTAATTTATTTTTGGGGGGCTGGGGGTTTTGGGGAGTGGCAGGCCAGTCATAGAAAATCATAATATGTGTAGATGTTAAATTAATCTAAGATTTGGTGACTTACTCAGTGGTGGGAAACTTTCCTACCATGCAGAAGCCCCTAGCTTGGGTTTCCTTCTAGAGCAAAGCAAAGGAAAAACTCAGTAATGAAAAATAAGACAAGTGAGACTTTCTGATTTCCATATTGCAGCTTGCTCACTGGCTAACACCTATGCTTCTGGAATGTGCGCTGAAAAAATCATGTAGCTTGAGTATGATCTGTTGCTTGAAAATATTTTAGTTAAGAAAGAAAATGTTTTATATACAATGCTGATCTTACTAAAGAAAATTCTAGAATGCAGCACTGTCATGAAATCCTGGTACAAGGGAGCCATAGCAGGGCATGAGAAGTTGAGATGAGTCAGCTTCTTCCAAGAACATGTTCTACAAATAATTCACAATGAGACATGCTAAGTAGATTCTTATTAACAGTTGCACAAATTCCTAATGCATGCTTCAAAGAGGGTACAAGACTGAAGAGCAACAGTGTGAGATCAAAGTCATGAAAGAAAGTTTCAGGTAGCCATCCCTATTTCTAATTACTCTATTTTACTTTGATAACCAAATCAAGTTAAGGATTTTATTTGATCGTTCAGCAAATATGAATTGATGCTTATGCACACCAAGCAATTTTAAAGAGTATAGGGATGCAGGAGGGAGGAGTGGATTAGATGTCTCATCAGGCATTGCTTCCCCATCCAGTACTGATGTGTTTTCATCTCTGTTGAAAATGATCAAAGGCAAGAGGTAGACAAACGTCATCTGAGACTAAGTTAAATGTCAGTATGCGTAATCAGAAAGTTGAGCTACTGCAAAGACTTTGCCGTATTTGATTTCCTCCTACCATCAAATGAAATAGCTGGAATTTAAGAAGAAATGACTTTCATAGTGCTGGAAGATTCTATGAAAGTTACTGAGGAAGAAAAACAACAATCCTTCATAGCTTTGAAATTTGGTTACTACAGTAAGGATAGGCCTGGCAAGATATGTTTGTGATCCCATAACGGCACAAACATTATAGAAGACACCAACCACTTTCTGAAGGCACTTATGCCTGGTACCATTAATGAGGGTGTGGTGGCTTGCTGTATCATAAGCCCTAGGAGGGAACCCGATCCTAATTTTCTTCTAAATTCATGTATTAATCAAGGGCACCCTAAGCTTTTAGCTTTATATCCATAGGTTAGTGTATCTCTTGACCTCATCAGAGAATCTTCTTTTTACAATAGAATGTAATTAATAAGGAGACCTACAACTGCTCAGTGTACAGAAACTCAGCGACTGTGGAATTCTCAGCTCTGAATGATGGGACACATCACACCCCTCCTCCAAAGCATCTCAGATCACTGTAGAGGAGGGGGAAAGACTGTAAAAGTCTAAGGTAGTAGCCCATTTGGAGTGAAAGCATTTGGCAGATGTGGCAAAGCTTTTGCACAGATGAACTCATAGTGTCTTGTGACAGCATGGGCAAGACCTGCACAAGATCAGGCCAGACAGAACCTTCTCACGGATGGGGGAGGGGCTCTGGAAGCACCTCCCCTAACTACGTAGTTACTGGCAATTTTATGACTGCTGGGGAAAAGAGAATTGATTTTCTCCAGAGATGCAACCCCTGAGAGGTTTCTCATGCTCCAGTAGATGGCTCCACACATGTGCCCACCCAGTCAGCACTAAGTGGATTCTGGGCTTTAAAAAAGACCACGCAGAGTTGGGATAGAAAGAAGGTTGGGTTGACAAGAGCATATTATACTTATGCACGAGCATGAAATTCTCAAACCTTATTTTGTTTAGATATCAAAAATAAAGAAAAAATATCAAGTAAAGTAAAGCAATGCTGCCATACTTTTACCCAAGATAAGCACACAAACAAAAACGGAAAGGCAAAACAGCTGGATGAGCAGATGTGGAGACTCCAGTGGTCTTGTATATATGGCTGCACCTGCTCCAGGGACAGCTAGGCCCTCAGAGTGACTAAAACTTAGGTTTCCTTCATTCTGAGCAAGGGACCCTGCAAACTGAACATACACACTTTGAGATCTCTGAGTTTCTTTAAGTAATTGCTTTTCCCAATTTTAACTGAAGCAGAAATGATAACCTGGGACGGGGCTTATGGTAGCATAAAGGAGAAAAGTAATCAAGACACCAAGGAGGCCCACCACTCCTGCTTTTATTTTTCCTTTAAAACCAAGCAGGTTATGGTCTCTAAATGTTGGAACATTGCACTATGTCATTCCTGTGACCCAGGAACATAAAGATTCTAAACCCAGCTTCTGATGCAAGGTGGAGCTTGCAAGTTTTCATAATTTTAAGACATCTTAAATAAAATAGACATCTGTGCTTTTCTATGTTCTGTATTGCTATAGTAGGCCAAATTTGACTAATTAGACAGCCACAGTTGTCCCCAAGTAGATTACTTTGTGTGCCTTTTCCAGCTATTCAGATTTGAGAAATCTGTTTATATGAGGGTGAAGAATTACATTTCAAGTTTGCTATTGGCCAGTGAGGATGGGGATGGTGGGGAGAGACGGGGAGAGAGGATTATGTCTTCATCAAATTAGGTCACTTTTCCAGACTTCCTGGAGGGATACACTTACTTGCCTCATACAGCAGGGCCTGCTACAGAGATTGGGTCAAGAATATGATCCTGAAAGTAAAGTGAGAACTGACAGCTCTCTGAGAGATTTATATTAACATGGAGGTCTGCGGAAAGTATCAACAGTTCACTCTGTCTTGTTTCCATTTTGGTGGGTTTCACCTCTATTTCACTGAGAAGCCCGAGGGTCTGCCTGCTTTGAGTACTCTACACTCCCATGTCAGAACAGAGAGGGTAATGATTATGAAGGAGCCTCTCTCTAGACAGGGCTGTGAAGCTGACAGTTATTTGCAATGTAATAATAGTTTACCTTTTCTCTCCTAGGTCTGATTTCAGCCACAGTCAATCAAAGAATGAGATTTTCAGCTTGTCCCTGAGCTACAGGACATAGGCAAACCTGACACTGTCTTTTGCCTCTTATTTTCATCTGTATATACGCTTATGTTCATTTTAAAAAATCCTTTTTTTCTTTTGAGACTGAAAGTACCAGAAAAGGATCTCTAGAAGTTTGTTTTCCAATCAACCCATGGTGCTGGACTGGACTGAATTCTCACACAAGCAAAGCACGTGCTTTGTTTCAAGTCTCTCAAAATATTTTGAGAAGCCCAACAATTAACACTTGTGAATATTTTTAGGGGGATTGAATTAAATTCAATTCTGAGGGGTATTTTTATCACCTTAAAAGGAGAAAGCATGAGTATTACAGGAAGAGAAAACCTATTTCCACATCTATTTTTCTCAGTTTTGTGCTCAAATGAGCTATGATCTACATTTGAAATTAAACATTCCAGGATGAAACTTAAAAAAGAATAGAAGAAAATACTTTGACAATTATCACATACACTGTACGCTTTGACTCTGTAAAAAAAAAAAAAAAGCCGAGGGGGAAGGAAGATGGTGGCGAACTATACTGACGCATTTTGAACGCGGGGGAAAAAAGAGCCATAAAAAACACAGAGTTTACAACAACTCAAAATCGCTAAGATCGTTCAGCTCCACAGACTACTCC
>CAJQZJ010004856.1:3191262-3207377 GCA_907164525.1 Lophiomys imhausi | reverse complement strand
TACATACTCAGGGTTTCAATGGGCAACTGCTTTAAGTTCTGAAAAAGTGGATTGTGTTATTGTACATTTGTTAGAAATAATGGTATTTATGGGTGGACCTGCACAAATTAAGACTGATAATGCTCCTGCATATGTATCTAATAAGATGAAGCACTTCTTTGCATATTATAATATAAAGCATGTTACTGGTATACCACACAATCCTACAGGACAAGCAATTGTAGAAAGAGCTAATCGTACCTTAAAAGAGGTGCTTTTTAAACAAAAGGGGGAATTAAAGAATCCCAGGGATAGATTACACAATGCATTGCTAACTTTGAATTTCCTAAATGTTGGTGAAAATGGTACCACTGCAGCTGAGAGACATTGGGTTATACAAAAAACTGAGGAATTAAATCAACCAATATATTATAAGGATATGTTAACTTTAGAGTGGAAACCTGCAATGGTTTTAAGATGGGGACATGGTTATGCCTATGTGTCTACAGGGAATGAAAAAAATGTGGTTACCAACAAAACTTATAAAGATTAGATCTGACCAGGGAGAAGCTCCCATTAGCTGAAATATGAATGTCTTCGCATGGTAAGAGTATTTTATTAACTGTATGATTTTCATGATATTCCAATCTTTTATCCAGGATGGACAGAGTTTATGGTTTTCATGATATTCCAATCTTTTATTCAGGATAGACAGAGTTTAGGATTTAAAAGGATATTTTCAAGTCTAAAAAAAATCTTTAGGTTTATAAATATAGGATATGATAGAAATTATTTTGGTTCAGAACTTTAGACACAGCAAGATAGATAGATGATTTTTTTTCTTCTTCAAGATTGCCTGATACAAATAGGCTAAACATTATGTGTATAACTTTTATATTTGTTCTTATTGTTTTTACTATATGAGTTAAAAAATTTAGCCTTTTTTTTAGACAAAAGGAGGGAATTGTTGGGGTAGTGTTAAGCATTCTAAATGTTAATTAATTTGTCCTGCTTGCTGTCTGTTAGTTACATTGACTCTGATTGGTTAAATAAAATGCCGAGGCCTGAGACTGGGCAAAGACAGAGAAAGGTGGGACTTCCTGAGATCAGAGCAGGAAGCCTGGGCTTTAGACAGAAGATTAATGCATTCCAGCCAGCAGCAGGAAGAAGAAGTCATGCCAGCCAGGAGCAACAGGAAGGAGGCACACACCATGGGATAGAAAAAGGAACCTCATTCCACATGGCCAGGAATATCGGCATATCGTGGAGAATGGCAGTCCAAGGGGACGTATGTATACATGGGGTCATATTTGGGTAATAGAATTAAGAGCTAGCTTAGATGGGCTAGGATTTCACAATTCAGGCCAAGGCTCTATGTGGTGTCCCTGTGTGTGTTCATTTATAATGTCTGGATGAGAATTAACAACCGCCAATCAATTAACAATAATATAAATACTGGTTAAATAGTTTAATTAGCCATATATTTTTTACAATGTGCAATATTCTCTGTCTGTAAACCTTTTGAAGAATTGTTCCCAAAACACGGTAACACCATAGTTGAGTGCATGTCTCAGGGGGCACAGCACCCAATCCTCCAGGAACCAGAGAAACAGCTTTCTTCCCTTCTGCGTCTCCAACAGCAGTTTTTGTCAGCTTGCTGTAGTCTGTGCAGTGGTCTCCACTGTTTTCTAGACACCTCATAAAAAACACAAGGCTGGGATGCAGTACAGAGCCACCCATAAAGATGATGACATTCTTATTTTAAAGTAAGGATACATTCACTGTTATTTCATTATTCATATTACTGGAGGTGTTTTATCAATATATGTTATTTCTTTAATAACCTCAGTTTTCAAATGAAGTATTATTTCATAACAAGTAAAAATAATACCTACTGCTAAGTTATGTGAAGCATGTTAGGCTTTCCAAAGGTCGGGGCATCATCAATCATATTATCATAAGTTTCATATTTTATTATGATAAATTAAAGAATGTGGCCCCTTAACTTCTACTCATGGAAAGCAAATGCTTGGCTCAGAATTTTCTTCTTCTTACTAAAGCCAACACAATTAACACTTCAAAGGGTTATGGTATATTCAGGAATTCCACAGTAGCACTATAACATGTTAAGCAAAATTTACTTAATAAAGAGTGGACTATCTTCAAAGCAAGGACATTCACAGTGTAATACTCAGGCCATCTTATTCACTTCTAAGGACTGCCAACTATCCTCACAAAGATACATAAGAAATTCAGACGATCCAATCCACAGGACACATATTTAAAGAATCTAATTGTCTTAGATAAATTTGAACATTCATTGAATAAGAGAAGCCTTCACGGAGCCACACTGAGCCACAAACACTCATTGGAACTGGTCAGTTTTAAAACTGAATTTGTGCTGTTCTGGTCTCATTAAGGCAAACCATATGCAAACACTCAGCAGTGTTCTATCAATGGTGAGCATAAGACAACACAATACAGCAAAAACCAGAAGCTTGGAAAGCAAGATTTACAGGGTAAGCCTTGCTTTTCTCTGATGAAATGAGAGCACCTGTTACAAGATAAAATTTAAATGCCAGAGGGACTCCTGCTGTTCAGAAAACTTTCTACTTAAAACTGCAGAACCGAGCTCAGTAAATCAAAGTTGTACACAGCAAAAGCAAAGCCAAGAACTAGTTTTATTGGGGAAAGAGTGTCTTGAAGACTCACCAGACCATCAATTCCTCCATGAAGTTGAAAAGTTTGCAGCTAACTATGCGATGGGCTTTTTCTCCCAAAACAAATTTTAAATTGGATTCAAATATCTTCCATAGCTACAGTTGTGCTGATGTTAGTATTTGGCACAAACTCTTCTGTTGGCTAGTCAAAAGTTTGATTTTCACTGCTTTGAAATTTTTTAAAAGGTGTGTGTGTGTGTGTGTGTGTGTGTGTGTGTATGTGTTGTGTGTATACACCTGTGTGTGGGTATTCATGTCATAGGTATGTGTAGAGGTCAGAGGACAACTTACTGGCATCTTTTCTCTCTTTCTAATCTTAGAGGAAACAGATACACAACAGCAGGCTTTCCAGTGGCACATTTCTCCAGCAAGGACACACCTCCTAAACCTTCACAAAAAGCACCATCAAAAAGGGCCACAGTCATAAGTTCAAGTGCCTGAGTCTATGGGGATCACCGCATTCAAACCACAGCACTAAATGCTGGTCTATAATTTGAAGCAATGCCTAGGGGTGGGGTAGTGTTTAGACAAGACTGTACCCTGATCTAAACTCCTCCAAACTGTAAAACAGTGAGACACCAGGCTGTGTCTAGTCCCAAAAGATATCTATCAAGTCATTTTTAAATTTTGAGTAGAAATAGCAAAACAGGTTGACTGCATCATGGTGGACACATGGACAGTGTTGTCTATCTGACTCTCTGACACCATCTGCAAAAGATAGACTGATCGATAACATACGCCTCAAATGTGGAAAGGAGCCACTCTATAAATTCTACCAAAATAAATTGGGACCACCTGAGCATGTGAGCATATTAACATTAAATCAAGTAGTGAAGACCTGAGATCTTGAGTCCATCACACTTCACTTGGACCCATAAACAGGATGTGTCATTGTAGTAGTGTCAGCCTAACTACCAGTTATCCAGCCACATGATATGTGCATGGAAGAATCTACAAAAGGCCTCCTGACTGTCCCAGGACCTCATCTTGGCTCATGTTTGGTCACCTAGTCCTGTATACTAGACATAACATCCTTGTGATATCATGAACAAAGAGAACCCTGGCTTCTACAAACCCAAAGACCAAGAATCTCAGCTGAGAGAACAATTTCGTACTTTTTTATAAACTATTTGATGTTTGCACCAATGTATTAGAAAATGTCTTAATTTGTGAGCTTTTCTTTTCATTCTATTACTGTAAAATTACTTCACAATAGTTGGTATTCCATCAGAATACGGTATTTGAGATAACCTTAATCTGGATTCCTATGCCATGGTCATTGATATTTGGCTGCAGAATGAACTATCTGGCAGGGCAGGGCAGGGCAGGTGTGGCAGAGCAGGGCAGGTGTGGCAAATATGGCAGGGTAGGTGTGTCAGGGCAGGACAGGGCAGGGCAGGTGTGGCAGAGCATGGTAGGGCAGGGCATAGGTTTCTGTTTTGAAAATGACAGTTCATTTTTATCTGGTAACATTTTTTAAGTGTTTCATATTTTCCACCTCCTGTAACCCAGAAATCTGATATCTTACAGGGCATTTAAATGACTATTGCTCCTTACTGTGACTCAACACATGGCTTTAAGAGCATCTCTAAAACTAAAGCAGCCCTCCATGACATGATCACAAACTGAGCAAATGTTCATGGCATGGGGACTTTACATTTACAATCTGGACAACCCAGGAGCATAATCACAGAAATTACTTAACTTTAAGAAGTTAACTTGCAAGGATCCAAGATGGCGGTGGCCCATGCAAAAGCATTTTGAACACGGGAAAAACAGCCATAAAGTCACAGAGTTATAAGATGCTGAGCAACAATCTGAGTAAATTGAACTAGCTGGGTTTCACCCAGCTACTCAGGGACCATTAAAAGTCCCTGGGCAGGACTCTCCTCCCCTCTCTTGGACACTGACGGAAGCCACGGATTCTGGGAAGAGGGAACCCTCACCAGGAGAGACACAGCGTAAGAACCACTCTAATACCCAGCAGGCAGATTCGAACCCCAGACAGGGTTACTCACCAGCCTACTGGGCCCCCCAGATCCCACGCAGGTGTTCCAGCTATTTAGGAAAGGTTGCGGACCCATGGGAACATGTTACACTCTTAGCGGAGCCACAGCAGACTGATGTGTAGAGGCTGACAGGTCCATAACGGGTCAGCCCAGTGGCCAGCAAGTCCACAGCTCATTTTGGAATGCACAGGCATATATGTGCTTCCCCAGAGGGGTATTGAACATACATACAGGACACTCTATTGGATTTACAGTCATTGGAAAAAACACTGCAGCTGGACTGAGCAGTGGGACACACTTCTGGCAGAAGGTTACACTGCAGCTCAACTGCTGTGTACTAGAACTTGGAAGACAGTGGCCCCATTTGCCAGTATCCAAAGCCAGCTCCATTCACACACAGGTGGAGCTGTGAGAGTGGCAGAAAGGGCAGCCGGGTTGGAAGGCAGATTTGTCCTCCACAGGGTCCAAGCCCTGGGCAAATGCAGGGTTATTATTAGACCCTTTTGCTAGTGCTGGCCCTTCCAGTGGGAAACCAGGGCTTAAGCATATATAGTTCCACCCCTGGAACAGTGAGATTTTGACCTGGGGGACTCTGCTGAGTGACTCACCTTAAAGGCGTGGAGTCGAGTCCTTTCAAGACTCCAGCAGGCAGTCTCAACCCCCAAACTTGGGACCTCCAGAGTCCACAGAATCTGTGCCTAGACACACAGGACCATACCAGCAGAGCCGCTGAAGGCTGAACACTCAGTGTGCAACATAGAGAGCTCTGATTTGTGAGCAGTGAAACAATCCTGGGCCATTTCTCATTGCCTGGGAATAGGCTGCAGCAGCTCACAGTGATTCTGGCTATTAGATGCACATTGACCCTGAGAATCCCCTGAGAGCAGCCGGGGAGGACCACAAACACATAAGCTGCAGGGGAGCTATAACCCCACCCAACAGCCTGAGGCTTGCCAACCTGCACTGTCATCTATATGAAGACCAGTTGGATCCCAAGAACCTACAGGAACACATCCCCATCAGAATCCCGCACCTGAGTCCCCAATTGGGACAAAACAAGAAGGGGTGAGCTCTTGGATACACACTGAGAACCTCCACACAAGGCCCCATCCAGACAGTGGAAAGCAACAGACCACCAAGCAATACCACTGCTACACCAAAGCGCCCCCTTTGGCTCCAAGTCCAGAAGACAGCAGGAACAACCAGCTAAGAACAACCAAATGGCAAAAGGACAGTGAAAAAACAGAATCAACAAAAGCCAGGGAGTTATGACCCCAACAAAATGCAACAATGCTAGTATAGTAAGCCCTGACCAGTTCACCACAGCTGAAACACATAAAAACGGTGACAATTCTACAGTCTGTAAAGTGATAGAGTCCTTTTAAGAAGAATTTAAATCTATGAAGGAATTCAAAGAGCCCACAATTTTACAAGTGAAAGCATTGGATGATACCAATAGAGAGCTCCAAGCCAAAGTGGCTCAACTTGAACAGGAAAGAGACAAGGCAATGAAAGATTTAAAAGAGCTGAACGATTTCCAGGCAAGCACAAACAAATTGGAGCAGGATATATACAAATGAATAAAATCTTTCAAGACATGAAATTGGAAATGTAAGCAATAAAGAAAACACAGTCAAAGTTAAGAATGGAAATGGAGAACCAAGGGAAGAGAATAGGAACTACAGACATGAGTATCAAAAGTAGGATACAAGAGATAGAAGACAGAATCTCAGTTATGGAAGATTTGATGGAAAATTAGTACAACATCCAAAGAAAATAGGAAAGTTAAAAAAACTTTCACCCATAGCATCCAAGAAATCAAGGACTAAATGAAAAGACAGAATCTAAGAATTATAGGCATAGAGGAAAAAGAAGACTCCCTACTCCAAGGTCCAGGATTTATCTTTAACAAAATCGTAGAAGAAAACTTCCCAAACCTAAAAAAAGAGATGCCAATAAAAATCCAAGAGTAGTTCTCTCTCCCAGGCAACGAGACACTTTTCACTGATGGTACTGCTTCATAGATCCCCAATGAATGAAGAGGCTCTTGGCCCTCATATGACCTCTCAGCTGAGATGAGGGACTGTTATATAAGGACACCCCACCCCAGAGAAATGGGATGGAAGGGTTAGGAGGTAAAGAAAAAAAATGAAATGTGATGTTTCGGCCTTTTACTACTAACTGTCATGAACTGCTTGGGATAATTAAGAAATGCAAACTAATGGTTATGCAAGCCAATCATTCTGTTAGGTACTATGACAGCCTATTATAGTTACTTGCTAAGCTAATCAGAAATAAACCTGCTAAGAGACAAGCAACATCTGCTTACCCTAATATAAGAGATAGATAGGGTCTCTTCAAAAACCTCAAGAGATCTGCAGAATATGGCATTCAAAGATGTTTTCTTAACTTTAGATTTTTTTATATCAAGACATATCAACTCCTGACAGCACCCCCTATTCTCCTCCAAGTAGAAGATGAGCATCGAAGAATCTCCAGTGGGAGATGATTGAATTAGTCGCAAGCCTATCTCTTGGTAGGAAAAGCCCCTTGCTCCAACTGTAGAGAGAATGCTGTCCAAAAAGGACAAAACCTGGAAGCAGGTAAGTGGACAGCCTAGCTCTGCCAAAACAGGGTAGGTAAGTCCTTCATAACCCCTGCTCTACAATCAATGTCTGTCAGAGAAGCGGGGCCAAATGACTGAAGAGCGATGCTGTAATGTATGGAGAGAAAATGGGAACTGTCCAGGCAGCCAGTGGTATGTCATTTCTTAGTATGGGAAGCTGCAGGCCCTGTACTTCCTATAAAATCAGATATATTTATCCCTCTCAGATCTCTGAGGTGATTGAAGAACAGATAGATAAAGTCTCATAATTAAATTTTGAGTTGTTTAGGAGTCAAGAGAGTGTTATACATCTAAGAAGATACTTTTAAAATTGTGTTGCAATTAGTATGAATGTTGAGTCAGATATAGAACTTTAAACTCATGGAGATGTTTAGATAGTGAATGTTAAAGTCAGGTACCAAATACATATGGACTGGTCATTGGGAATGTACATTAAGCCATATAACCCTGATAACTGTGGCCTAATTACCTCTGTTGTACTGTATTGTATTATTATAAGAGAAAGAGCCATTTGTTGCACTGAAAGGAGAAACTGTAGGGGGAAATAAGATATACCTTAAACTTAAAAGAAAAAAAAAGGGAAGAGGATGGGGGGTTGAGGGTGGGAGGGTGGGACTGGAGGGGGAATAGGGAGGGGACTGTGATTGAGATGTAACTTGAAGAAATAAAAAAATAAAGGAAAAAAAATAAATAATAAATCCAAGAGGCCTATAGAACACCAAATAGATTAGATCAGAAAAGGAACTCCTCTTGCCACATAATAATTGAAACTCTAAATATACAGAACAAAGAAAGAATATTAAAAGCTGTAAGAGAAAAAGGTCAAGTCACATATAATGGCAGACCCATCAGAATTACACCTGACTTCTCCTCAGAAACTTTAAAAGCTAGAAGGCCCTGGACAGATGTCCTACAAGCCCTGAGAGAACATACGTGCCCAGCCAGACAACTATACCCAGCAAAACTCTTTATCAACATAGATGGAGAAAACAAGATATTCCGTGACAAAATCAAATTTAAACAATATCTCCCCACAAACCCAGCCCTACAGCAGATCCTAGAAGGAAAATTCCAACCCAGAGAAGATAACTACACCCAAGAAGACAGAGGAAATAGAAAACTCCAAGGCAACTAAACCAAAAGAAGCACAGACCACCACCTATACCAAAATATTGAGAAATAACCACCCCTGGTCACTAATATCCATCAACATCAATGGACTCAACTCGCCAATAAAAAGACACAGACTTACAGATTGGATCCGTAACAAGACCCATCATTTTGCTGCATACAAGAAACACATTTAACTATCAAAGATAGACACTATCTCAGAGTAAAGGGCTGGGAAAAGGTTTTCCAAGCAAATGGACCCAGGAAGCAAGCTGGGGTAGCCATCCTAATATTAAACAAAATAGACTTCCAACTGAAGTTAATAAAAAAAAAGACAGAGAAGGGCACTACATACTCATTAAAGGAAATATTCATCAAGATGACATCTCAATATTGAACATCTATGCCCCAAATACAAAGGCACCTACATTTGCAAAAGAAACACTTCTAAAACTTAAATTGCACATCGATTCCCACACATTAGTAGTGGGAGACTTCAACACCCCACTCACAATGGACAGATCATCAAGACAGAATCCAAACAGAGAAATAATGAGTCTAACAGAACACATGAACCAAACGGACGTAACATATCTATAGAACGTTTCACCCAAACACAAAAGAATACACCTTCTTCTCATCACCACACAGAACCTTCTCCAAAATCGGCCATATAGTTGGACACAAAGGTAGACTCAACAGATACAAGAAAATTGAAATAACCCCTTGTATCTTATCAGACCACCATGGAATAAAGCTGGACTTCAACAGCAAAAGAATCAACAGAAAGCCTACACACATGGAAATCGAACAAATCTTTACTGGATGATTACTGGGTCAGGGAAGAAATAAAGAAGGAAACCAAAGACTTCTTAAAATCCAATGAAAATGAAGGCACAACATACACAAACCTATGGGGCACAATGAAAGCTGTGCTATGGGGAAAGTTCATAGCAGTAAGTGCTTTCAAATAGAAAATTGTGACAGCTCATATTATTGAATTAACAGCTAAAGTGGGTGAATTGGAAAAAAAAAAGAAGCAAACACTCCCACGAGGAGCAGAAGGCAGGAAATCATCAAACTTAGGGCTGAAATCAATACCTTAGAAACAAAAAGAATGATACAAAGAACAATGAAACCAAGAGTTGGTTCTTTGAGAAAATCAACAAAATAGACAGACCCTTGGCCAAATTAAGTAAAAGGCAGAGGGAAAAAACCCAAATCAACAAAATCAGAAATGAAAAGGGAGAAATAACAACAGACATTTAGGAAATCCAGAGAATATTTGGGTCCTACTTTAAAAATCTATACTCCACCAAATTTGAAAACTTAAGCGAAATGGACAATTTTCTTGATAGTTTCCACCTACTGAAGCTAAATCAAGATCAGGATAACAGATTAAACAGTCCTATAACCCCTAGGGAAACAGAAATAGTTATTAAATACTCCCAACCAAAAAAATTCCCAGGGCCAGAGTGTTTCAGCACAGAATTCTACCAGATCTTCAAAGAAGAGCTAATACCAATAATCTTCAAACTCTTTCACAAAATAGAATCAGAAAGAACACTCCCAAACTCATTCTATCAGACCACAGTTACACTGATTCCTAAACCACATAAAGACCCAACAAAGAAAGAGAACTTCAGACCAATCTCCCTCATGAACATAGATGCAAAAATACTTAATAAAATACTAGCAACCCGAATCCAAGAACACATCAAAAGTATCATACACCATGATCAAGTAGGCTTCATCCCAGGAATGCAGGGATGGTTCAACGAAGGAGAATCCATCAATGTAATTCACCACATAAACAAGATGAAAGAAAAAAAAACACATGATTATCTCATTAGATGCAGAAAAAGCATTTGACAAAACCCAACACCCCTTCATGCTAAAAATTTTAGAGAGAACAGGCATACACAGACCATATCTGGAAATAATAAAGGCAATATATACCAAGCCAGTAGCCAATATCAAATTAAATGGAGAGAAACTTGAAACATTTCCTCTAAACTCAGGATGTACAATTTCACCATATCTCTTCAATATAGTATTTGAAGTTCTTGCTAGAGCAATAAGACAACTAAAAGAGATCAAGGGTATACAAACTGGAAACGAAGAAGTCAAAATATCCCTATTTGCAGACTATATGATAGTATATATAAATGACCCCAAAAATTCCACCAGAGAACAGCTGATAAACACCTTCAGCAAGGTGGCTGGATACAAAATTAACTCAAAGAAATCAGAAGCCCTTCTTTATACAAAAACAAATGAGCTGAGAAAGAAATAAGGAAAACAACTCCCTTCAAAATAGTCACAAACAATATAAAATACCTGGGGATAACTAACCAAGCAAGTAAAGGACTTGTATTACAAAAACTCACGCCCTTGAAGAAAGAAATGGAAGAGACCTTTAGAAGATGGAAAGATCTCTCATGCTCATGAATTGGTAGGATCAACATAATAAAAATGGCCATCCTACCAAAAGCAATATACATTTTCAATGCAATTCCTATCAAAATACCAACACAGTTCTTTATAGACCTGGAAAAAGCTATTCTCAATTTCATATGGAACAAAAAAACAGAATAGCTAAATCAATCCTATACAATAAAAAAACATCTGGAGGTATCACCATCCCAGATTTCAAGCTGTACTACAGAGCAATAGTTGTAAAAACGGCATGGTATTGGTATAGAAACAGACCAGTGGATCAATGGAATCGAATTGAAGACCCAGAAATAGACCCACACCCTTATGGTCACCTAAATTTTGACAAAGAAGCCAAAGCTGCACAATGGAAGAAGGACAGCATCTTCAAAAAATGGTGCTGCTCCAACTGGATGTCCACTTGTAAAAGAATGAAATTAGACCAATATTTATCACCTTGTACAAAACTTAAGTCCAAGTTTATCAAAAACCTTAACATAAGCCTGGTCACACTAAATCTACTAGAAGAGAAATTGGGAAAAACCCTAGAAATCATTGGCACAGGTGAGAACTTCCTGAATAGAACACCAACAGCTAGGACCTGAGACCAACAATCAATAAATGGGACCTCATGAAACTGAAAAGCTTCTGTAGGGCAAAAGACACTGTCATTCGAACAAAATGGCAGCCTACAGATTGGGAAAAAATCTTCACCAACCCACATCTGACAAAGGGCTAATATCCAAAGTTTACAAAGAATTCAAGAAATTAAATGCCAAGAAACCAAATAATCCAATTAAAAAATGGGGAAAAGAGCTAAACGGAAAATTCACAAAGGATGAATTCCTAAAGGCTGAGAGACACTTGAAGAAATGCTCAATATCCTTAATCATCAGAGAAATGCAACTCAGGATGACTCTAAGTTTCCATCTCACACCTGTCAGAATGGCTAAGATCAAAAACTCAAATGACAGCACATGCTGGTGACCGTGTGGAGAAAGGGGTACCCTACTCCATTGCTGGTGGGAGTGCAGGCTTGTGCAACCACTATGGAGGTCAGTACGGCGATATCTTAGAAAACTTGGAATGGCTCTGCCTTGGGACCCAGCCATAACACTTCTGGGTATATTTCCAAATGACTCCTCACGGCATCACAAGGAAGTTGCCTCATCTATGTTCATAGCAGCCTTATTTGTAATAGCTAGAAACTGGAAACAACCCAGATGTCCCTCAACCGAAGAATGGATTAAAAAACTATGGTACATCTACACAATGGAATATTGTTCAGCTATTAGAAACAATGAAATTATGCAATTTGCAGCCAAATGGATGGAACTAGAAAAGCTCATCCTGAGTGAGCTAACCCGGACTCAGAAGGATGCACATGGCATCTATTCTCTTATAGTTGGATTTTAGCCACATAGTACAGGATATCTATACTACAACCAACACACCAAAGGGAACATGGTCATAAACTTTTTTGGTTGTTTGTTTGTTTTCTCTCCCTGTCATTGAGACACTTTTCCCTCGTGGTGCTGCCTTGGAGGCCTCCAGTGTATGAGGAGGCTCTTGGCCCTCATATGACTGCTGAAATGTGGCTGGGGAATGTTATGTAGGGACACTTCACTCCACAGGAGTTGGATGGAAGGGTTAGGAAGTAGAGGGCAGGAAGGCAGGACTGGGAGGGATAAAAAGAGGATACTATGATGGAGATATAACCTGAAGCAATAAATAAATAAATTAAAAAAAAGATCCACTAAAAAAAGCAGAAGAAGTTAACTTTGTGGGAGAAAAAGCATGTTCTGATCTTAGAAACATTTTGCAGATAGTCATTAACCACTAGCACTTTAGTTCAGTGTTTTTCTGAAATATTGCAGTTATTGCTCTCCATCTGCTCTAATTAATAAGAATTCTTCATCAACTGGTTCTGATCATCAGCCAAGTTTCATGTTTCCAATCTGTCTTGTTTAAGAACTAGTGTTACTCCATCTGCAGCTGCCTTTCCTGAGAAGCCGGGCACACAGTGGCTGTTGCCTGTAGCATCCCAGCTACGTTGCAGGACATCCCTTGAATTTTCATCTTGCCAACTAATGTGAAAGAGATTGAAAATTTTTCAGTGATTCTTCCAGAACAAAATTTTCTACACTAAACAAATACATAGATTCCCAACTACCATCAGACTCCTTTTGATGCCGGTGATAATTCTGAATCCTAATGTTAGAGTTATCTTGCTCCTATTTCATCCTGGCTTCCAGGTTCCTCTTCTCCCTGTTCTAACATTGTCTTCTGACATCATCTCCTACCACCCCCTCATGATCTTCTAATTTTGTCTCCAGGCATGTTCACACCCCAGGCACACTTGGAACAGTCCAGTGGCCCTGGTTTAATAGACTGTGCCTTTCCCATTACCTACTGTGATTGATTTCCCAGTTACCTTTGTGGCTTTCCCACCTAATGTGGATCTGTGTTCAAATATACCATAACTGCTGAGATTCGACTTTACCAAGACAACACCAAGAGCTGCACTCTGTCATGATTACATTTTCAAGGACGACTTAGACAACACTCTCTCTCTCTCCTTCCCTCCTCACACACTCTAACTCTCTCTGCCTCACACACACACACATTCCCTCTCATACATACAGTTTCACACACATACACACTCACACACACACACATACACACACTCTCACACACATATTCTCACACACACTCATACTCATACACTCACACACATACACACTTGCACACAGTCACATACACACATACACACACTCACACATGCTCATGTGCAAACATACATGAGTAGTAACTCTCCTCTGTCTCTGGACACAAGCCTCATGGCTAGAGGAAGACTTTCACTTGGTTCATGTTTTGTCCTGATCTTTTAGAGCAGAACCTGGCACACAGAGGAGGAGATGACACTCTCTAGGTGTTATGGGATTGAATTCCAGAGTCACCTGCATTCTGCATGGGACAGTTTTCTGAGCCTGGTGTTTGTTCTTTCCTAATTCATTTCCACTGATTTCTTTCTTTCCTCAAGGATTATTTCCAGCCCAGCACTCCTTCCCCACTGCTAATTTCAGAATCCAAGAATGATCAGCAGTTGTGTGCATAGACCCCTGACCCTTCCATGTCATTCATGAGTGTGGTTGTATTAGGGGTGGGTGGTTAGGAGGACATAATGGTATGCTGTGCATTGGTCTGATCATAGAACATTAGGCTTTTCTGTCAAATTTTCCCATATCTGTTAACAAACAGAGTCCTGAAGGAAATATTCCTCCCCCCCATTCCCCAATCCTAGAGCTCTGCTGAGCTGGTTCTACTCCTTGCTCATCCCCAATCCTCAGTTAGTGCCATGGCCTCCACAAAGCAGGAGTGAGAAAGGAGAAAATAATATTGAAAGACCATTTTTTTCCAATGAAGCCTCAAAAGTCTTTTCATGTACTCCAGAAGGTCTTTTGAGACTCCAAGCTGATGACACTACCTGAGGTGCTTAGATCAGCATTCACTGTCAAAGTCTGTTAAGGGATGGGAATTAAGAAAAATAAGAAATGTGTTTTTACTCTAAGCCATTATTTCTATCATAGAATTGAATGTTATAAATTCTAACCCATAATCCCTTCCCTTGCTTATTTTATGAAGCTTATTCGCCTAACACCATAAGAATTAATGATCTGAAGAACAACCTCAGAAGATGATGAAGAAAATAAAACCAGTACAAAAGCTCAACTTTCAATCCTCAATGACCCAGAGCAAACTAAGCTTTTTCAGTGTCTCCTTCATGGCAGTAGATTTTATATGTGGCATTAACTCATAGTGGAATTTTTCTCTGCAGCAAAATAGAACAGAATTTCTCAAACTTTTGATATTCTTTAGACTTTTTTCATGCAACTTCTTATAAGTCCACCTGTGTTTAGCATCTAGTGTCTAAAAAATCTCTGTTCAAATATACCATAACTGCTGAGATTCGACTTTACCAAGACAACACCAAGAGCTGCACTCCATCAAAGTCATAATTACATTTTCAAAGACAACTTAGACCACACTCTCTCTCTCTCCCTCCCTCCTCACACACTTTCTCTCTGCCACACACACACAAACACACAAACAAACACACACATTCTCTCTCATACACACTTTCACACCCTTGCTGTTTCAGAAGGTCAGGAGAAACTTAGAGTTGGCTTAACTCTTTCTTCTTCCTGTCCAAACACATCCTTCATTCACTCACTATCCTTCATGGTCAGGAACTTTATCCCTTTTCTGATAACCATCTTTCCAGTAATACTAGGTCTTAACCTTCTCATCCTTCCAGAATTTTGATCCCAAGTCTTTCCTGCCTTCCTTTCACTCCCTGCCTCTTTGCTATCTGCCATCATTTTTTTAATAATTTATTTTTTATTTCTTCAAGTTACATCTCAATCACAATCCCCTCCCTACTCCCCCCTCCAGTCCCACCCTTCCACCCTCCTCCCCCTCAACCCCCCCATCCTCTTCTCTTCTTTTTTTTTTTTTTTAGATTAAGGTATTTCATTTTCCCCCCAACAGCTTTCCCTTTCAGTCCAAAAAATGGTTCTTTTTCTTATAACTACAAATACAATACAAAACAACAGAAATAAATAGGCCACAATTATAAGAGTTATATGGCTTAGCATACATTCCCAATGTCCAGTCCATATGTATTTGGCACCTGACTTTAACATTCTACTATCTAACCATCTCCATGAGTTTAAAGTTCTATATCTAACTCAGCTTTCATACTAACTTGCCTCATACTTTTAAAAATATCTTCTTAGATCCAGAATACCCTCTTGATTCCTAAACAACTCAAAATTTAACTATGAGACTCTAGCTATCTATTCTTCAACCACCTCAGAGACCTGAGAGGAATAAATATATCTGATTATATAGGAAGTGCAGGGCCTGCAGGTTCCAAAACTAAAAAATGACATACCAGTGGCTGCCTGGACAGTTCCCATTTTCTCTCCATACATTACAGCATCAATCTTCAGCCATTTGGCCCCATTTCTCTGACAGACATTGGTTGTAGAGCAGGAATTATGAAGGACTCACCTACCCTGTCTTGGCAGGGCTAGGCTGTCGACTTATCTGCTTCCAAGTTTTGTCCTTTTTGGACAGAAGTCTGTCTACAGTTGAAGCAAGGGATTTTTCTTGCCAAGAGAACGGCTTACCACCAATTCAATCATCTCCCACTGGAGATTCTTTGATGCT
>CAJQZJ010004856.1:3053092-3109612 GCA_907164525.1 Lophiomys imhausi | reverse complement strand
TGTGTGTGTGTGTGTGTGTGTGTGTGTGTGTGTGTGTGTGTGTGTGTTCTGTATGTGTCTCTGTGTGGTCCTGCACATATATGATTATCCTGTGTGTCTGCCTGTGTCTATGATCAAAAGAGGGTAAGTATCATTTATTTTAATCATTGGGTACACAGTTGACCATTACTCACATTACAAGAATTTGTTACATAATTGCTACAGCCTTATTGTGTAGGAGTGATAGAGTATGCATAAGAACAGCAATTCAAATCCTGAAGTACATTTTTATAGTAATTACGATGCTCTGGTATTTCTTATACAAGAAAAAAAATTACTACAAAGCCACTGGTCAAAGCAAATGTATAGGACAAAGAACATGGACCTGACACCCGAGGTTAACCACTGCCGGTCACAACTTTGTTTTCAACTGCCAGGTCGCCTTCTTGCACATCAGTGTCATAAGCTTTGAAGAGGGGAAATAGCTTGTGACAGGCCTGCTGACATGTCTCATCTGATTTAACCACAGGCGTCAGAACAACCAAGTTGCCGCCTGATTTTTATGCATTTCACAGATGTAAAGGATCTTCTGCGATACACGGCTGACTTAGACTATGTTGAAGGCTGCTTATAAGGCTATTTGAGGTAGTTTGACATGCATGGCGTGAACAAATGATTGTATATTTCTTTATGATTCCCCATAGATATTATAGAATGTGATTTTTTTTTTTTTGTTCCTGCCAAGTGAGACTTTCACAGAGCATAGGCTCTGACTTGCATCACCTCTGAAATCTGGCTTTTCTGTGTCAGGAGAGCAGAGTTGGTCTGGAAAATGACAAGCTGAATCATTGAAATATGTTTGTTTTTCCCTATTGCATGACAACATTTGAATAGCTTTTCTTTTTCTTTTTTAGAATTTTATTTCTAGTTGACAAATAATAATCTGTGTGGGACACAGAATAATATTGAGCATGTGTTTACAATGTAGAATTATTGAGTCTAGGTTTTTGGCAAACAAATTATCTTTCACACCCTAAGCATTTTTTTTGTGGCAAAAATGTAAAATATACCCTTTTAGCAATTTTGAAATACACAATTATTTTTTTAAATTACAGTCAAGATTCTGTGCAAAGACCATCATTCATTCTGTGTGTAAATCATTAGTGATACTATATTTTTACGAAGACAATGCATAGTTTCCCAGAGTGTAGATCATGGTACACAATCAAACATTATTTCTATATGATTCAGTGTATTTTTATTCAGAGTGAAGCTGCTGAGAAAGTGTCACCTGCCATGTTAGTAGTGCTACACACATTTGTGAAGCAGTGTTAGCCTGTGGGGAAGTGCCTTTGGGGACACTTTATTTCTAAATCATAAAGTAACTCCAGTTGTACTATTTATTAGACTTGGCACCATTTTTCATATATGTCATTGTAACTATATGCAAGCAGTCCATTAAAGCAACACATGCAAAGAAACTAGGCCCTTTCTTGCCACACTTACAAGAATGTCACTGCATGAAGAATAGACCTGACTTAATCAATGTTATACTGCTGTGAAGAGACACCATAACCAAGGAAATCCTTATAAAAGAAAGAACTTAATTGATGCTTGCTTACAGTTTTAGAAGCTTAGTCCATTATCATCATGGCAATGAACATGATGACACACAGGGAGAAGTGGTGCTAGAAAATTAACTGAGAGTTTTACGTCCTCATCTTTAGTCAGAGAGTGAAACTGCGGGGTTAGTATGGGCTTTTAAAACCTCAAAGCCTACTCCCAGTGACACACTTCCTCCAACAAGGCCATCCCTCTCAATCCTTCTAATCCTTTCAAATAGTGTCACTCCCTGGTGAAAAGCATTAAATACATGAGCTTATAGGGGCTGGTCTTATTCACCACAAAACCAAAACCCACACTACTTTGAAGGGTTTTCATGTTACTTGTATTTGGCTTTCATGCACATTTTATGCTGAGAATTAAAAAAATAAATGATTTTATTCTAGGAAGTTTAAAAGGTAGTAATACATAGTTGTACTATCAAAATACAATTGAAAATGGTATCAAAATTGCACATAGTTGTATAATAAAAATCCATTAAAATGTCTTTCATTGTCATTCTGTGTCTGGCAGGGAATTTAGGCCTTGTCTGATATCAAGCCAGAAGTGCATGCTTCTCCACCAGAAGGCCCTGGGGTAGGTCAGTCCAGGCAGAAAAGGATGGAAGATGGCTTGGGACTCATGCCACAGGATATCCTGGAGAGGCAGGAGAAAGAATTTTCTCCACCTCCTACCTACAAATGTTACAACTCTTTTAGCTAAGCTGTAAGTTAGTTTACCAGTGCTGGGATGGCCAGTTTAAAGGAGCTGGGAGCTCCTGGACCAAGTCAAGTGGCTTTGGGAGTCAAACTTAGTTCAGGTGGATCTGAAGGCTATTTTGGGGATAGCTAGCAACTGGTTGCTGCCACAGGCAAGTGGTGCAGGTGCAGGAGAAACTGCAGAAGCTCAGCATCTTGGTGAGCTTTGGAAGCAGGCACCTGAATGGCTGTAGTGACAAGGGAGGGGGAGAAGCTTGCACCCCAGACATCCCAAAGTGAGCTCCAACTGCCAACAGCAGAAGCTTGTCTTAAGCAGCAGCTGTGGCAGCAAGGCAGGAGTGTAAGGCTCATACAAGCCTCACTAGGCAGGCAGATCAGGTGCTGAGTTCTTCATGGGAGGAAAGCCCTTTCTCCTCAAGCCAAAAATAAAAAGCCAACTCTCAGACAGCCATGGCGGAGAAATGGAGAAAGTGTTTATTTCCTGAACAGAGGCATTATAAACCTTTGGGCAGTAGGAGGGGTTTTTGAAGTGTGTATATTTGATTTGCTGGGGCTAAGAATCCCAGGGGCAGCATGGTCCTATCATAAGAAAAGGAATTCAGTACCTAATTATCCCATGGGCAGTGGGTGTCAGGAAAGAACTACAGGTATGGTTAGAGGCATAGAAAAATGTCATTGGCTGAAAGCCAAGGCACTAAGAGATCTTATTAGCATGAGGAAGTGTCTCCAGGAATTCCCAGGTGCTCACTGGGTGAATTTCTTTTTTTTTTTTCAACTCAAATATTCTAATATTTATTTCAAAGATAAATAGATAAAAAGAACATGTTTTAACATTATACCAAAGAGGACAGACTAAAAAATAAATATAATACCTTTCAAAACATAGTACAATTAATATAGTATCATCATATATTTTCATAACACAAGTTCAATTAGCTCAATTTTCAACCCAAGCAGACTAGGAAAGATACACAGTGTTAATGCAACACAAATGGCAAAGTACTTCTGCTCAACTCTTTCAACTTCTTTCCTAGAGATACTTAAAAATAAAATGTGAAGCTCTGACCTCTTGATACCAACCATCTAAAACGGTCTAGGATAGTTAAAACAAACTCCTAGTCATGCAAACATGTCACTTTGTTAGCTACTATGACAGTCTGTCACAGATATTCTCTAAACTACCCAGTAATCAAGTTGCTAAGAGACAAGCAACATTTGATTATCTAAATACAAGAGATGGATAGGGCATCTTCAAAAACCCCAAGAGATCTGCAGAATATGGCATTCAAAGATGTTATCTTAAATCAAGATTTTTTTTGATATCGAGACATATCAGCGCCTGACAGCACCCCCTATTCTACTCCAAGTAGAAGATAAGCATCGAAGAATCTCCACTGAAAGATGGTTGAATTAGTGGCAAGCCTTTCTCTTGGCATGAAAAAACCCCTTGCACCAACTGCAGACAGACTGCTGTCCAAAAAGGACAAAACTTGGTAGCAGGGAAGTCGACAGCCTAACTCTGCCAAGACAGGGTAGGTAAGTCCTTCATAATCCCTGCTCTACAACAAATGTCTGTCAGAGAAACAGGACCCAAAGGCTGAAGACTGATGCTGGAATGTATGGAGAGAAAATGGGAACTGTCCAGGCAGTCATTGGTATGTTCTTTCTTAGTTTTGGAAGCTGCAGGCCCTGCACTTCCTATATAAGCAAATATATTTATCCCTCTCAGGTCTCTGAGGTGGTTGAAGAATAGACAGCTAGAGTCTCATAGTTAAATTTTGAATTGTTTAGGAATCAAGAGGGTGTTATAGATCTAAGAAGATACTCTTAAAAGTGTGTTGCAAGATAGTATGAATGTTGAGTCACATATAGACCTTTAAACTCATGGAGTTGGTTAGATAGTAGAATGTTAAAGTCAGGGACCAAATATGTATAAACTGGACATTGGGAAGGTATACTGGGCCAATTTACTCTCATAAATGTGGCATATTTATATCTATTGTTTTGTATAATACTTACTGTTATAAGAGAAGGAACCATCTGTTGGACTGAAAGGGGAAACTTCTGGGGGGAAGAGGGTGGAAGGGTGGGTTAGGAAGGGGGAATAGGGAGGGGTTTGTTACTGAGATGTAACTTGAAGAAAAAAAAATAAAGTATTTAATAATAAAAAAAATAATCTAAATGCATACAACACAAAATAAAAATAAAAAGAATATATCCTGTTCTTTACTTTTGAGATACCTTCCACATTTTCTACATATTTTACCTGGTTTTATGTATGTTTTTGTGTAAGTAGTCAACAGGAACAAGATTTTGTGAAACCTGTAGGTGCATAGGTGGTGCCCTTAAAACTTCTATATGCACCATATATATATGGATAACACACACACGTGTGTATGTGTGTGTGTGTGTGTTTTCTCAAATGAATGTCTCCATAGCCAGGCTTCACCCCTTTACACACAAGCACATGTCAGTAGCAGCAATGAGGTGGAAATAGGATCAAAACTAAAGAGGCAGCAATAGGAAGCTGGCCCATACTGCAACCTAACCAGATTACTAAGATAAATTGGGGCTTAATCCAGGAGGGGAAAATAGAAATGGGATTCTGGGGTGAGGTAGCTCAAGCCCCAAATAGCCAATGCAGCCAGGGTGGCCAGGGCAGCCAGGGGAGATATGGGAGACAGGGCAGCCAGGGCATTTGTTCTTACTGTACTCATTGTGTGGTCTCAGGAAGAGAATGAGAGTCTCCATGAATGTCTGTATTAGTTGGTTTATGTTAAACCAGTCAAACTGATCAGGTGTTATAGCATTTTAGGATAGAGCCACGAATTTCATTGAAAGACCAACCTGTTGGATATGGGTTAAAACAGAGCAAAGCTTGAGGGTGACTAGTCGTTCCTTGCAAAATAAGGGCATCTCTCAAAGGGGTTGACATTTACAAAGCTCAAATAACACAAGTGAGACTATGAGAGAAAGCACAGGTATAGTGTGCAACTGAACACATGTGGGAGATAAAGAAAAGAAGATTTGGGTTACATATTGAGGCAGATATACCCCCGAAGTCTTGTGTGATAAAAGCTTACAGGTCCACACAAGGCTGTCTTCAGGGATCACGGAACCTTTAAGAAGGGAGGCATGATAGGGTAGGGACATAGTCTCTTCTCTGTCTTTCTGTCTCTGTCTTTGTCTCTGTCTCTCTGTCTCTGTCTCTCTGTCTCTGTCTCTCTGTCTCTCTCTCTCTCTCTCTCTCTCTCTGTGTGTGTGTGTGTGTGTGTGTGTGTCTGTGTGCAGTTTTTTCCACTATAAGCTTCTGCCATGATGTCCTGCCACCAAGGCCTGAATGCTAACAGACCCAGGGACCACAGACTACAAACTGTCAAAACTGTGACCTCTTATCCCTTGAACTTGTTTCTTTTCCATATTTTATCACAGAGATGAAAAGATCAGACCAAAAAAAAAAATCACTGACAAATAGAACTGCTTGTGTGACCACACTGGACACGGTGGTTCACATGCTTGAGGAATTAGTTATGGGGGAAAAGAGAAGAAGTTCATTAATGAAAAACTACAGAGGGATTCCAGAATGAAGTGGACAGAGTACATGACAATCATGATGGCAAATAGGGAGATCTATAAGCTGACAAGGACCCCAGCAATGGAGACTGGCTCTAGAAGACACGGCAGGAAGCAACTCTGCTGGAAACAGGGTTGACTCCATGGAATCCATTAAGTTGAAGCCTCATCTCAGTGTAAAGGATATTTTGGTGAGACAGAAGCTGGGAGACAAAGATGTGAGTGAGCCAGGGAAACAGCTATTTCTGGGTCATGGAGCTCTGACTAGTTAGACACTCCTGAAGCTATAGCTTTATTCTTGCTGTCGTTTGAAAGCTAAGGTGTCTGGGCACTTTTCCCAGTGGCCACAAATTTTTATTCAGGAAAGGTCTGCATCACCAGATGCAAGCATGCACATGCACGAGCATGCATACACACATGTATGCACTAAATTAATTAATTAATTAAAAATATAATTAAAGCCCCAAGCCCAGCTGACCAGATGAATACATCATCCTTGAGAAAAACCTTTTGAATCTTCCACACCTGAGATTCTGTCTTCCATCTCTTGTATCCTATTTTTGATACTCATGTCTGTAGTTCCTGTTCTCCTCCCTTGGTTTTCCACCTCCATGGCTATCTCTGCGTGTTTTTTCTTTATTGCTTCCATTTCGACTTTTAAGTCTTGAATGCTTTTATATGTTGTATACATTTCCTGCTCCAATTTAGATGACCTTGCCTGCCAATCATTCAAATCTCTCATAGCATCCTTAATCATTAGAGAAATGCAACTCAAGACGACTCTGAAATTCCATCTCACACCTGTCAGAATGGCTAAGACCAAAAACTCAAATGACAGCATATGCTGGCAAGGTTGTGGAGAAAGGGGAACACTCATCCATTGCTGGTGGGAGTGCAAACTTGTAAAATAACTATGGAAATAAGTCTGGCAATATCCTAGAAAACTTGGAGTAGCTCTACCTCAAGACCCAGCCATACCACTTCTGGATATACATCCAAATGATTCCTCACCAAACCACAGGATGTTTCCTCATAGCAGCCTTATTTGTAATAGCTAGAAACTGGATACAACCTAGATGTCCCTCAACTGAGGAATGGATTAAAAAACTGTGGTACATCTACACAATGGAATACTACTCAGCAATCGGAAACAACGAAATCATGCAATTTGCAGCCAAATTGATGGAACTAGAGAAGCTCATCCTGAGTGAGCTAACCCAGACTCAGAAAGATGCACATGGCATCTATTCACTTATAATTGGATTTTAGCTATATAGTACAGGATAACTATCCTACAACCAATGCACCAAAAGGAATAGGAACATTGACTTTGTTACCTGTCAATGAGACACGTTGCCCTAGTGGTGCTGCCATGTAGGCCCCCAATATATGAGGAAGCTTGTAAGGGGAGTTAGATTAATATAAATTAGATTTAGTAAATATCTAGGAGTTTCTGATACAGTCTCTTAATGTGGGGCATGAAAATCAACTTGGCTATGGGCAATTAGTTATCAGTTTATGGACTAAAAACAAGGATGAAGTCAGGTGAAAGGAAGGGAGTCTCTGTGGACTAAACAAGGAGGAAGCCAGGTGAAAGAAGTAGATACTCTATGGACTAAAAACAAGGTTTATGGCCTGGCATTATTTTCAGCTGCTAAGTGGACAGAGCCCAGAGGCTGAAGCCAGGTGAAATGGCCTAGCATTGTTTTCAGCTGCTAAGTGGGCAGAGCCCAGATTAAGCCGAAGCCAGGTGGAACAAGGAGAGATCCTATTTAAGGATAAGTGGATGGAGCCTGGGGGTCCCATACTAGAGAGTTCCTATGCTAGAGAGTCTTCATGCTAGAAACAGTAGTAGTTTGTATCTTCTGGTGGGGAAAGTGCTGGGGGACTGCCAGATCTCCCTGAGGCAGAAAGAAGCTGGTGAGCATAGAAAACTTCAGGAAAACAGCAAAAGCCCAAGGACTAAACCCTGTGGCTCAGCTTTTGCCTAGAGGGGTTTGACCTGTCCAAACAGTGGTCTGAACGGAACTGTTGGCAGCTTTAAAGACTGAGGCAGAGCGGCAGAGTTGCTGATACGAAGGAAATAATTTGGCCTACAGATGGCTGAGGTCTCCCAGAAGAAAGCATCAAGCCTTATTTAACGTGAGGCCACCATAGCCAATTTACCCTGACAGATCTACATCTGAGACATTCCAGAAGAAATATTGCTAAGTGCATTATTAAAGGGTCTACACAGAGACTGTGTTCCTGATGACTGAGGACCTGCCCCAGAGACTGTATCCTTCTAAAAGGTTATGAAATAGTTGTAGTAGTTATCAATAGCTTTAATGGTTAGGTCATAGGGGTTGTAGTCATTCTTAGGGTTAGTAGTTAAGTGAATGTGTATATAAGTGAATGCAGTTATCAATAAATACGTATTGGATAATTTAAAAGGTTCAGTTTCAGAAGCCCTTAGCTCTCATATGACTGCTGAACTGGGGTGGGGGCTGAAATGTAGGGACACTGCACTCCAGAGGAGTAGAATAGAAGGGAGAGGGAGGTAGAGGGTGAGAGGGTGAGACTGGGAGAGGTGGAAAGAGGGTACTGTGATGGAGATGTAACTTGAACTAATAAATAAACATTTTATAAAAGAATAATCTTTTATTAGCTGAATGGGGTGAATGCTAGCTTTGGCTCTCTCTTGCTCTCTCTTTGGGTATCAATTGCCGCTCTTAACATAAATTGTCTCCTTAAATGGAATAGAAAATCACTAAAGCCAGATTCCTGCTTCTTTCAGCCTGAAAATATCAAACAGCATTTAATTTTTTTAACTATAAAGTGAATTTATCATTTTACAAGGGAAAAACTATAGTCTAGAAAGATAGCTTGTTTCTAACTGGCATGTACCCTCTCAAAGCATGGTTTGTGGTAGTCTGTTCTAGCCACACACAGGCTTGCGACCCATGGTCTGTATGTGAAGAAGGCACTCAAAAACACAGCAGTGAGGTAGAGTAGGAGATGAGGGGAGGCTGCAGCTTTTGTCAAAAACAGGGATGCTGATGTAGAAGCCAGGACTCTCTCATGTCATAATCTTTTTCTTTACAAATGCTTTGTTTGTACCAACAGATTTAAGGAGCCCAGGCTCCCTCCCTGAGTTTTTTGCTTGTTTTGCTTTGTTTTGTTTTAACCTCACCAAACAAGTAGGTGAAGTAAGATTGAAAATAACATGGACAACACTCTTTTCTGTTTGATGCCTCTGTTTTGAAGGATTTAGGAGTACTGATTTTATGTAAAAAAAAATTTTAATTAAATTATGCTGGGTGTCATTTGTAGAAATAATTAGTTAAATTGTTTAACCGGTATTTAGGTGATATTTAATTGATTTGGTGGCTAATCCTTAACCATCCATTATAAATGAACACACAGAGACCACATGGATTTTACCAAGCCTTGGCCTGAATTGTGCAATCCTAGCCCATCTAAGCTAGCTCTTAATTCTATTACCCAAATATGACCCCATGTATACATACGTCCCCTTGGACTGCCATTCTCCACGATATGCCGATGTTCCTGGCCATGTGGAATGAGGTTCCTTTTTCTAACCCATGGTGTGTGCCCCCTTCCTGCTCCTGGCTGGAATGCTTTTATTCTCTGTCTAAAGCACAGGCTTCCTGCTCTAATCACAGGAAGTCCCACCTTTCTCTGTCTTTGCCCAATCTCAGGCCTCGGCATTTTATTTAACCAATCAGAGTCAATGTAAGTAACAGACAGCAAGCAGGACCAATTAATTAACATTTAGAATGCTTAACACTACCCCAACAGATTTTGGGTCCCCTCGCTGTACATGTTAAAAGATTTTTTGCTTTGCACACAAATGTCTCACATCAGACCTACAATATAACTCAAGTCTGGAGATGAAGGGTTTCTGTTTCTGGCTCTTTAAATCTGTTCTTCATCATCAGGATCATGCACTTTTAAGTCTTCTATTTAGGCTTTCCTTTATTAAGCTCTTTGAAAAGGCTTTGATATTACTGAAAGGTATTTCTGTGCACTGGCCCCCAACCCACCCACCTCACTATAGGGGTCTCCAGCAAGCTGGTCCCTTAGTGGATGGATTCTTCATCTCCCTGTGACAGTAGGAGGTCCAGCAGCTTAGGAAACTAGACCCTGGGGGTTTCCTCAGCATTGCTGCTAATAAGTTGTAGTGCTTATAATGGCTCTGTCGTAGAGGTATTTCTTCTTGTCTAATTCTTTCTGCTTTCTTTTTTTAATGAGAGAAGCTCTGATTGTTAAGCACTCTGCAAATCTCATACAACACCAGGCATTTTGCCTATGCACGTCAGATAAGTCACTGAATGACACTGAGAAGTAGGTCTTCTTGTGTCTAGAAAAGGATACCACTGTAAACTGGCCTTGTATTTGAAGAAACATGAATGTAAAGGTGTTAATGAGACCACAGATGTGCCTGACATCACACCTGGGTTTGGGCCATGGAATACTGAGCTACCCATGGTGAACATAAGGCTGTCAGAGCAGGGCACTTGCATTCTCTACTCCACCATTTCCCTCTCTGTGCAGTTACATTCGTTTGTCCAGTGACACCAGCAACAGCTCTAGAAACTTTCTCAGCAGTCCCTCCTACCCTAACTGGGAAAAGGTCCTGAAGAAACGTGTTCAGATGGTCATTTAAATGCTCTGTTGTCCTTTGTGAATTCTGCTTTATTGTTAAAAACAAAATGTAATCTGATAAGGCTGGAGAGAGATCTCAGTGGCCAAGAGGACTAGCTACTTATGCAGAAAGTAAGTGTTCAGCTCCTAGCACCTACATCTGGCAGGTCACAACCACCTATATAACTCCAGTTCTAGGAGATTTGAGGCACTCTGGCTTCCATGGGCCCCTGCAAGGATGTAGTAAACATAACAGTCATGCAGCCACAAGCACATACACATAAATAAGTAAATAAATCTTTTTTAATGAACACAAAATCTACATTTTAAGCACTTCCATATCAAATGCAGAGGCATCAAGTGTGTACACAGGGCTGTGCACCATGTCTCAGAAGGCTTTCATCTTGTGAAAGTGAAACCTGAAAAGGCTCCTTTTTGTTCTCCCACCAGCAACCTCTTTTCTACTCCCTACTTCTTACCAACTTCTCTATATTCAGCAAAATTCCCCTAGATCTTCTGTCACAGGAATGTGTGTGATTATTTAGGGCCCACCTAGGCAATCCAGGACACCTGTCCACTTCAAGGCATCTATGAGGAAACATGATTCAGAGGCCAGAATCAAAAGACACTGCTTCTCCTATGAGTACAATCCTCAGAGCTTCCTGGATCTAGACATCAATATCTTAGCCATAATTTCCTACGGGTTCAACTTTTTCCAAATCAGAAGTGGCTTCAGCAGACCACCATATATTGAAAGGACTGGATCCCTCATGAAGAGATCAGAAATGTCTATGGTGGTAAAATACATACCCCTTTATCTAGTCAACTGTCAAAGAAGTTAGCGCTCCTAAGACTCCTGTAGACCTTCATCAAACCACCTCCCAAGGGGCCAGTAAAAGACAAAGAAGAGTCCTTCTGCCACCTGATAAAAACAATAAATATTTTAAGGGGTTATCATGGTTCTATATGATGTGACTTATACTTACCCAGAATGAGTTGACTTTGCAACCCTTAGCCTCCTTGGCACCCATGTGGCATTAGACATAAAAAAACACACACACCTTCAAGAGGCAGAACTCCGTCCTAGTCAAAGAGCTTGGAACTGACTGAATCCAGCAGTTCTGTGAATCAAGGGCCACCTTGTGTCAGTGAGGAACGTTCTGAAGTACAATGTCTAGTGTGATGGTACTATTTCTGTTTTACTCTCCGTATCATGATCTATTGTTTGTTTTGCTTGGGGGTTGTTTTTATGGAACTTGGCAGATAATTCATCAATTTACTGAGCATGTTTTTAGAAGAGTAGTCATACTCAAGAAATCGCACACTAGGGCATCATAACACCTGTATCTAATTTTGATGGCTAGAGACAAGACTCAGAGCTCATGATATGTGAGATGAATCCTTAAAGTCTTGGCATTTCCAGAGGCCATAGGCAGATGAAAGCATGAAACCTGAGAGAAATGGATAGAAGATGGACAAAGACTTTTATACACATCTCTCATCAGGAACATGAAGTGGGATCTGACTCCTCTGGCCAAAGTAGAAAAACAGAAGAGAGACTGACAGTCCTTCTGTCTCAGGACATAAGAGATGGCTGGTGTGTTTTTGCTCTGCTTGGGGAAGACACATGCCTAGATGCCATTGACTGACCACACTGAACCTTCACAGGAAGAGCCACATGTGGGCACCCCACCGCACAGTTCTGAGATGGTCATGGCAGCCATGGGAAGGAGCCATCCCCCTGTTCATCACCTGCCACTGTGAGATTTTCTAATAAGGCCCACCCATCCCATCTGTTCCCCACCAAGCTCAGGCACTGAAAAATGATTATGAATCCTATTTTTAGACACCATGTCTAGAAAAGATATATACATCAATATATAAATGAAAAGGGGAATCTTCTTTTATTTGAATTAGTCTCTCCAAAGTTTTGAGCCACGTTTTCTAAAACTAGCTGAATGATCAAGGCTGCCGGCTGCCTTTTTCAGATACTCTTAGACTCCTGAAATGCTTCTCTCCAACCTAAGTGGAAAAGCTTATTTCCTAGGCAAGTGCCTCTTGACTCCCTTGAAATTATTTTCTCTTCAGAATTTAGTCAGCATGCTTCCTGGGCACATACATTTTCATTTCTTATAATTGACTGACACTTCACCAACCCCTTTAAGTAACACAACAAAAATTGTAAAATGTTAAAAATTTGTACCAAATGTGCTGATAAATTATATTTGACATAATACTGATATTTTGACTGTATTGCTATCATGGATTTTAAGAATGAGTAAGATCTTAGCAGTAACAGAATAGAACCATGTCCTTTTAAGCGTCTCCCAAGTAATCTTGCATCAGGTCTTCAGAGCCAATTAGAAAATGCTGGTGCAAATTTCATATGGGAAGGAGAAGGAAAATCCAGAAGTTGATGTAATTTACTTGACAGTTAAGGTCAGTTTCTAGTAGTCTGTGTGGTTGAAATGTTTTCACAAAGAAGAACACACACTAATTTGCAGTATTCTTTATTCTTTCAACTCGTGTAGGTGTCACGACTTTTGAGGACTCTGCTCTGCTAGTGGACAGTTTCTCCGAGAGGCATGTGTTTAGCGTGTTAGATCCTGATAATGGTGCTATAACCAGCTAACTCTAAAATAATGAAATTCTGTACATTAACTTAAGCACATTCTGATTTCTTAGGAGTATAGGGTCTGGGAAGCCCATAGTCATGTTGCAGATAGTAGGGAATGCACTTCTTGGCTTTGGATCTCCATTCAGTTGTCTTCATGTGGCTGAGAGGGAACTCTATGGTATTTTTGGCTCTCCTAAATTAGTCCCATCACAGTCCCCTGAGGACCTCACTTAAGCCTAATTGTTTACCCAACATTCCACTACATCTTAGGGCCATCTCATTGAAAGTTAGGGTTTTTATGTATGAACTGAGGCGGCAACATTTGGAACATTCTTTTTCTTTACTGTTTCCTATTACATCATTCTGTCATTGTGAATAAAAATGACTTTCCTTTTGCAGAGTGACAAAGTCCTGAAGTCTTACATTTTTCACTTGAAAAAAAAAATGTTTCATTCCAACATCTGGTAACCAGGTAAAGATGACCTGACAGCAATATGAACTTGAATTGGATGTTCCAATTGTTAAATCAGTTCCTCTGATTTAACAGGCATTTTTTTGGTTCTGTCTTTACTTTGAAAACAGATATTATTTTTGTTTGTATGGGTATGTTCTCTTGGAGGCCAGAAGTTAGTGTTGGATCCCCGAGAGCTGGAGACAAAAGAGGTTGTAAGCTACCAAGAGTGGATGCTGGGAACAAAATTTCTGTCCTCTGGAAGAGCAGTGTGAGCTCTGAATTGCTGAGCCATCCCCCAGCCCCTCCCTTGACTCTTAAGTGGTATATTTTATCAATGTTTTGTTAATTATAGAAAATCTTATATTTGTTCAAGACGTTTTTCCCCAAATCAAAGCTCATTTTAAAAATCCCCCTTTAAGAGAGTTGATTATGCATATAATTCTGCCTATTGTATCCACAACTCAGTAGAAAGCACCCTTCATGACATTTATAGTGAAAATAGCAGGTATGATGAGACTGCTGTTGACTGTCTTAATATTGCTTCTCCTCTTTCTCTTGGTGTTAAAAATAGGTTTAATAACAATTCATCCAAAGTGAAATGCATGTCTGGGCTGGGCCAGACGCCAGTGAGCAGACAGGCAGCTCATCTCTTCCCTTCCTCTTCCTGCCCAAGAAAATGAAGTCTGTGCATGAGACCAGAATGGCTGCTTGGAAGGGAATAGGTTTGATGTGCCAGGAACTCAAGGCAGAAGTCAGAGCCCCAGTACTAAGTGAGAATCAATTGGTAGGAAAGAATGGGCTGTTTTGTCAACAGTCTAAAATGAGGTTTGAAGAGTGTAATGGTGTATCCACATTTAGCTCTTCTTTCTCAGTCCCGGTTTTATGGGTAAAAGTGTATTTTTATAGTTTGTGTTAGGAAGCTGTTTCATTTTCATATATCATTGCAATAACCTGCAGACCTGTGGAACGGTGCCCAGAATCTTACAAATACAAATAGCAATCACATACAAACACCAACAAAGTCCCTATTATATTATATAATTTTACATACTGGTATTATAATTATATTTAAATTATCAAAGATGCTTTTCTCTGAAAATATCTAAGTTGCATTAAATATAATCATTTCATAGACTGAAGTGGGCAGTCTATTTCCAAAGGAAATGGTCAAGATTTGATATTTTCTTCATAAGTGGGTAGGGCTGTACCTAAGTGAATGCTTTTGCTGAAAAATTGTCAAATTTTATCAAGCTTTAAAATGCATGTGTTTTTAATTATGTTCGGAGAGATCATACAGTTGGAGACAGTTACTCTTACAGTGCACTGTGAATCGGCAGGCTTTGATTACTTACCCAGTAGGACGCCTTTGAATTGGTTAAATCAAATAACTGCCATGTTGGACAATCCAGAGGGGACTAATGAAGTCAATGGAAGCTGGAGTACGCCAAAGCAGTTCTGAAATGGGAGGACGATGACCATGAACATGACCTAGTTCAGCTCTGAGGCAAACATACATCTGTCCCCATTATGTTGCGAAAATTTATCATCCAAGTATATACTGTGAAGCGAGAATATCAGATGGAGAAGCAGTTAGTTTAGTTTCTAATAAACAGCAACGATAAAATATAAACTGTGTAATCTTCTACAAACCAACTGCACTTGACTACACTGGCAAATTCAAGATACGAGCATAAGCTTCATTATACTTTGTCATTTTAATACCTACTAATAACACAAATATTTATTTTATGTGAAATACTAGATATCAGTAATAAATCTTAATTAAAAGTAAAACTATAAAATATTTCTAACATTATAAAGTCTATACACATACAATACAAATTAGTAGAAGTGTAATATTTTAAAGGAATATTCACTTTTGTGGTGAAATAAAAAATATGGAATTAAATTAATAAACTTAATAATTTTGTCTCTAAAAAATCAAATTACCACTTTAATTCAGTTAACTACCCCACATATTTATTAATAGCATGGTTTTATTTTTGCCTTTCAGGTTCACGATGAACTTTGATGAATGGTTTTTGGTATCTATGGTTTCTCTGCAGCTGTCTGGTTTGGGATCCTGTAATCTTAAGTGAACATACACTGATTCCCTTGCTTCCTTTTTTTTAATAATTTATTTTTTTATTTCTTCAAGTTACATCTCAATCGCAGTCCCCTCCCCTTGCTTCCTTATAGTTAAAGTGTCCACAAGATTCCTGAAACTCTGACTGAAAACAATAGAGAGACTTCTTTGCTTACCTAAATTGAGTTGGTCTCGAACATCATTTCTTTCCTTATAACACTTCAGGGAATGTTCATTTTTAAATTATTGCCATTAACTAATGGCCAGTACTACTCAATAGCTGGGCAGTTCTCTTCATTGCTGATGGCATTCCCCCCAGTACCAATAAAAATCAGACATTTCTAAGAAACACTCCCCTGAGAAAGGTTCCCCGTATTATCTGAAAGATCAAGCCAACAACTTTTATTCTTACACTACAACTCCTTTACAAACTTGTCCTCTTAAGTTAGTAAATTTCTTTTTAATTTCTTTCTTTCTGAACAAACCTTGTGCTCTTAGATTATAAGACTCCCCACGGCATACCGCATAACTTCTTGATTCTTGTGGCTACAATTTCCCTAAAATACTGAGAAAACGTTCCCATAAAACTGGAGGCATTTCCAAACACTCTTGTCAAAACCTCCAAATTTTATAGTTTCAGTCATATTATCTAGTCGTGTATTTATATTACAGTTGCCCTTGGGTTTTTTTTTAACAGTTAAGAAAATTCATTTATTAATGATAGATGTGGGCTGTAGGGAGGACTAAATGCTTAAGAACGCAAACTGCCCTCACAGAGGACTTGATTTCAGTTCCCAGCACCCAAGTCAGACTGCTCACAATATCCTGTAACTCCAGCTACAGAAGATCCAATGCTCTCTGATGATCTCTGTGGACACTGTACTCCCATACATAACCACACACAAACATATTCGCAACTAAAACAAAACCAGTGCTTAAAAAATAAAGAACAGATGGATGTCAATATAATTAAAACACAGTTTGTGATTTCACAACGCTATCCTAAGCAGTTTACAGATGTGAACACATTCATTAAGCCCAGCAATTCCAATCATACAAATGAGAAAAATGAGATGGAAGAAAATGAAGAATGTGCTGAAATTCACAGAAGCAGAGCGTGACATTGGTACAATTCAAGCCAGCACTTTAACACGGCAGTGACAGAAGAATATAAAACTGGATCCTTCAGGGATGGAGAGATGGCTCTGTGGTTAAAAGTACTGACTGCTTTTCCAAAGGACCCAGCGTTTAAATCCCAGCACCTAAATGGCAGTTCACAACTGTCTGTAATGACCAGGCATGGTGGCACATGCCTTTAATCCCAGCACTTGGGAGGTAGAGACAGGCAGATCTGGGTTTGAGGCCAGCCTGGTCTACAGAGTGAGTCCAGGACAGCCAGGTCTATTACACAGAGAAATCCAGTCTCAAAAAACAAAAAACAAACAAACAAAACTGGATCATTCAAGCAAGTGCAATCTCCATTGCTAGTGTATATCAAATAGTTTAAAATAGTAAATTAAAAGATTACTTTGGAACCTTTATGTATAATACAATCCTTTTTCTGTCACCTCCCAAAAAAACTCCTGTGACTTCTAAAACTTCCCCAAACAGTCAGCAACTTCATGACTGGTGTGTTTGTGTGTGTGTGTGTGTGTGTGTGTGTGTGTGTGTGTGTGTGTGTTTTCATTTTTAAATCCTTATTTCTCTTTCCCAAACTAAAGTAGTTTAGTTCATTTAATAAGAAAGATATGTTACATATTCTCTGATTTATTGTAAGAAGTCTGATTGATTATAGTTAATCATTAATGAGATTCACAGGTAAATATGTAAAACCTATAGTGTGTCAAAAAGTGGTGGAAAGACTACAAGTAGTCAGGTAAAATGTACTTTATCTGCTGGAGTCTAAACTCAATGTAGAGGGGAGGAAAAAGGAATGAACTAAGCAAGCTCACACTGTACCAGGCAGAGGAGAAGAAGCAGAGGTGCCTAGAAGATTCCATTTCAGTCTTGGATAGGCCTGAGAGGTTAGTACAGAACCTGGGCTAAGAGTCTGACAGGTGTGAGAGTCCGTCATGTGGCTTTCTTAGGACAGATGTTTCAAACAGAGAAAAGCTATCGACATCTGAGGTGAGTATGTCCCTACAACAGCTGTAGGTGGATAGAGAGGGTCGGGGAATGAAGGAAGAAGAGATGGGAAGGTCAGGGGTTTGGGGCACAGCTTCCGCTCCCTGAGAAAGAAGCAGGTGTTGATGGGTCTTAACCACAGAAGTGACAGAACCCTGGTGTGTACATGGCCTCTCTCTTTTCTTTCTGTCTCAGGCAGGAAAGAGCTAAGCAGAAATGAAGAAAGACAAAAGAACTTCACAAATTTACTTTGTTAAATGATATAGCAAAAAGAACAGAATACTCAACTCAAGGGGCTCTGCAGAACCAAATCAAAGGTTGTGCTGAAAAAACAGACTAATGTAGTCCACTGATGCTGAGGAGCCAGTGCTTGAGACATGCAACCTTTGATGACATGTGACCCCAGCAATCAAAGAACGGGCTTAGCATTTCCTGAGAGGAGACTGAAGCATACAGAGGCAATATGGGAGCTCAGTTGGGGCCACTGAAGTGTAACACTGAAATTCTAACCGTGTCCAACACCACATCCCACACCTTCCTCAAGGAGCTCTCTGGTTCAGGCCAACGTCACCTCTCCTGGGTTATTGCAACAATTCCTGGCTAACCTTCTTTTCCTTTTGCCTCCTACATGAATTCTCTCCACTCCCTGTGGTACCCCTGTGAAAACTATATGGAGTGAGTCTGATCATCTCACTCCTACGGCTTACACTCTCTTAATTTGCAATAAGCCAGAGGTTATCCTGGCCTCTAACTTGGGAAGCAACACCGTTCTAATCTCATCTAAAACCAGTATGTCAGATGCTCTGAGCTGTGCCAACGTGTGGTTTTATCATCAGTTGAGGAACTTGGCTTCTTTTGTTTTTCTAAATTGAACGATCTGCCAAGTTTTGGGTGGGACTTGCTCTGGGTCTGCAGTTAGGCATAGCTTCCCTCAGCAGAGCTGGGAATGGATCTCAATTGCAGAAAACCCACTCTACATGTGCTAAGCTGGTCTGGGCTCAATTTAGCTCCTCAGAAAGCAAAAATTAAAACAACAAAATAGCAGCAGGAACAATGGAAAATGAAAGGTTTAGAAAATGCAGAATGAAATAAGATACAGAAAAATAAAATAAAGGATTTAAACCAAACAAAGATGAAAAGAATTAGAGACAGCATGGGCAACAAGAGAAAAGTAAGAGCAAGGAAACACAGAATAGAATATAAAGAAAACAGATGAGGAAAACAAGAAACATCAAATTATGGTAAAAGGAGGAAAGAAAAATAAAAAATAGAGAGGAAACAAAAGAGGGAAAATTGTAAAAGAAAATTGAAAATCCACAACGACAAAACCTGACTGCAAAAATCACTTTAGGGTAAATTGTAGGCCTGGATATGATTTTTAAAATGATGAAGTTTCTATAATATATCATGCAAGAATAACTTCACACTGTTGGAACACGGAGAAAATTACTTAGATAAGGTGGAATTTGATCACCTTGTAAGAACATCATGATACATTGGACTCAACATTTTACATAACATGTCACTGAAGAAATAAAGAGGGTACAAAAGTGGGCTACAGAGAGGGGCAATGAATCTGCCATACATAAACAAGGGCTCATGAAAATAGTTTACAAAGACAAATGTAAACAAGAAGAGGCCATCCTGTACAAAGCAAGCAGAACATTTGGATACAGATTGAGTTTCCTGGCAAAGGATGACTCTGTGCTCTGCCTGTGCTGAATGTCATGACTCAGTGCCTGTCCTTCAGGCCTTCATTGTAAGATAGGTACTCTGGGTGAAAACAGCACACAACTGCTCTGTGATTTGTGTGTGTGTTCCATTGATTTATTTCATATACCCATTGAAAATGTCTTAAAATAAAATTTTTTCATATTCCAGTAAGAATAGTGTTATCAAAGAGACTCTTTACCATGCAGTGGGAAGCAGCCATGGAGAGTGGATTCTCATGAGGCCCAGAAGATGAAGTAAGGTCACACAATGATGCAGACCAGAAGGAGACATTAGAAAAGGAGTGTGTTATAAGTGGGGCCACCTGGATGAGTTGGGAAGGTGGAGGTAAGGTCACGGAAAGATGTCCTTGGGTTTATGGCTACAGAATATTTCCTAGAAATATTAACCTATGCCTATGTGTTGGTAGATCACATGGAAAACATATATATTAATCCTATACATACACATTTCCTCACTCTATATTTCATTTGCCAATGGTTGAAATCAGACTGAAAGCTAAAATCTGAGAGCAGAATTCCAAAGCCAGAAATGCCATATGCCCTGGGCCCAAGCGAGGTAAAGGAAACATTACCAATCCAGCTTGCCATGTGGGTCTTATCGATAATCAAGTTTCTTTACAGTACAAATAAAAAGAGACCATAAAGAGGAGGAAAGCTGATGCTTCTGGGAAGCAATCGAGTTTAATTAGCTCTTTATAAGTGGTGTGATAATTGGCAGCATTCAAACTGCTGACAGCTAAGCTTTCTCAATTCTTTTTTTCTTCCCTTTTTCCCCCATGCTTCTTTTAAAGGAAGATCAAAGCTTTTACAACGAGTGAATGCTAACGGCGCATTCATTTCTGGGAGGCACTTTAAAGTCCTTGAAAGGCTGTACATGAGAATGTTCTTTATTCCCGAATGTCTGCCTGTAAGTGTATTTGACACTATTAGCAGGAATTATCTCTATTCCCCTTCTCCTTTTTAAAAGAAAACAAGTCTACTTTAACATTTTGAAATGTTGGTTAAAATGAGAGTTGAGTAACCTTTTTGCATCTCCCATGGGATCTTTACTTTGAGGCGCAAATCACCACAAAGTTAATGAATCTCATTGCCCCGCACATGCATCTTTGTCTACATTGTATGTTGCTAGGAGGGCCTGAGCCTGCCACACAAGCTTGGGAAAGTGATTAGCCCCTCTTGTGGAATATCTGCAGCTCTGACAGGTGGGAGGTGTTGCTCTTCTAGTGTGTAAAGAGAGAATAGAATATTTTCCATTGACCAAAAACATTTCCCAGATTCTTACATGAATAGTTTTCTTGAAATAATAAGATTTATTCATGGCAGCTTTTGCAGGACTGGGGTAGGTTCTTGCAGAAAGCAGAGAAGGATAAAGATGGGAAGTGATGAGTGGGCTTAGAAGGAATTAACTTACTGAAGCATTGGCTGAAGCTTTGAGTGTGTGGTCCTCAGGCTCTGCTCTCTGAGTGCACATTATAGGTTTCTAAGTGTTTATTAGAGCCAGCCTCAAGGGTTACTGTGCATACTTGAACACTACGCCTGAGAAATAGACATTGCCCAGTTATTAGCTGTTGCTCTTATTACCTTTGTTGAAGAAATATAAGAATAAAGAAAATATGACTCAAAATATCTATGGGGTTCAGTGTGTTAGTGTTTTATTAACTCTTTCCAATAACACCTCAGATTCTCCTCCCAGAGCAAAAGAACAAGTCACTGGATTCCATTCAACGATACTTGATGAACTAGAAGAATGCAAACAAAAGTTAGAATGACAAAACAGAACATTCCAGTAGGGAAAATCCTGACTTATAAATACTTGTGTCTGTCCTATGTAAGAAGAGATGTCTCCCATCAGGCCAAGCACAGGGCAGGACTGAAAAGGAAAACTCCTCAACTAAGGCTCAGAAACCAGAACCACAACTACTTACCAACTCTAAGAGGCTCAAGAGACCACAAACAGAAAGCACAGCAGGACAGGGCCACCAGCCTTGTCACCTTTGAGAGAATTCCGGAAGATAAAACTGAGTCAAAATGTTAGTGAAAAGAATAAGCTTCCTCTTAACTAAGTCCCCACCTGTCACCAACACATTCACGTGCATGTGCACACACACACAAAGTCTGATAGAAAGCAGGAGTTTTGCCTCAAATGAACTTTGAGCTATTATTTTACAATCTGGATATATTAACATGATAAAAAATATGCCATGGATTGAAATCGGTTGGGGGGTTATGATCACAGAAGTCTATTTGGTCAGGGTTCAGAAAAAATATCTGTTGATTGTACCCACCAAAGAAGGCAAGGATTATCTCCATAGAGAATGATATACAATGGCAGTCATGAGAGAAAACAAGGGGTTTCTAATAGTGGCCCACACATCCCACTGATGCAATGTCCTGGCTATTTGGTGTTTCAAGAACCAACTTTTTCTTGTTGGTAGCATTTATAAAAGCCACTCCACATTCAACCTCCTGTCCACTGTCTGGTAAAACTCAATCTATTTCTGAGATATAAACAGAGGGTTGTCCTCAATTCTACTCTGGCTGAGCAATGACTGTTATTCAATATATGAACATCTCCATGGGTCTCTATGGTAACAAAGACATGTTTTGGCAGTGATTGCAGTGGGTCCTGTGATTGAAAGTGTGATAAGAATTATTATTTTTTTTAAATTCCAGGCCTTCTGCCAACATTTTAGAAACCCATCTTTCTTTAACCCTGTAATTTTATTGAACAGAAAAAAAATTTAAAGGAAGAACTCCCCTAGTGAGCAAGGCTACCTTCTATTATGGATTATTTTTGCATATTTTGCAGTATGTTGGCAAAGAACCAGGGTTAAGAGGTTCCTTTTGAAAGTTGGATTGGGGACTGATTAGTAAAATGTGTAACAACCAACTTGTAGAAATAGACAGGGTAAAGCTCTGAGCTCAGCTGTGGACTAGTTCACAGAACACAGCCACACTGCACCCCATTGTGGAAATGAGGGCCCTAGAATGAGAGTTGTCATGGACACTTCACAGGGTCACTTAAAATCAGTTTAATTTAATTTTACTGATAAACCTAGGCTCTTAATCACTTTGCTGTATTACTCAACTTTCAGTTATTCCAATATAACCTGCTTAAACATCAAGAAATTCTAACACCAATGTTCTTGCTCTGAGATTATATTGTGTTGTGTGTGTTTAGAAGTTTTTATAGTTCTTAGAGTATTATACATCTAATATCACTTTCACGATCAAGGGAGAGATCTTATGGCATTATGTGTATCTAATGTCATTCTTTCCATCAAGGGCCTTGGGATTGTTTTTCTTTAGCATGAACTCACCCAAAACAAAGGCACTTTCTTAAACACCTTTCATTTAAATATAGCATTGCTCATTCACAGAAGGGAGGATAGGACACAGGGACCCCAGATAGAAGATTGCGCAGCATACATTGTATGTTCTTTATTTCACTCTACTGATCTACGATCTGTGTTTATTTTGCTCCTGGCTTGGGAGAGATGTCAACCAAGCTGCTGGGGGATATGGCTTCTATATGGATGTGCCAAGACCAAGACGAAAGTGTAGAATCTGATGTTTGGTTCAAGGTACCTCCATTCTCTCTCAGAATACAGTAGACAGATGGATACCTAACAATATGCTCTACCACAGAGTCCTTGTAAGTACTTACTATCTTTCTGAGCAACTGTGAATGAGTGGTGAACACAGTCACCATCCTTCAGGGAAGGGATGATCTCTGTGTGATTGTGGCTATGAGGGGCACAGATATGTCTCCAGTGTGTGCCTTTGTACCATGATGGTCCTGGACAGAAACATTCAGCATCCCTTTCTCTCCCCCACACCCCCCACCCCCCTTTAGAGACCTGTGCATAAAGAAACTATGGAAACTAAAGGATTATGTCCTGGACATGTAACAGTTATAGCCAACAATATTTACAACTGTAAGACACATGAAAATCTCCAAGAATAAATGAGACCATGCTGATTGGAAGTGATAGCATAGGAAAGAAAGTGAACTCATGGAACTGGGTCTCCCCTGCCAAACCCCAAGTTTGAGCCCAGCAGGGGCTTCTTCTGGGATTCTGTTTTCCTCCAGTTTGATGTTGGACTATCTGGAGTGACAAGTCTTAATCTTCAGGCCTGCCCAGGAGAAACCCACATAGACAGACTTGGCAGGTGCCTTGATTGGTGACAGTGAGCAATATGAGGCTTGTGACACACTCCCACTGACACTGGAGCTGGCTCTTGGAATAAGGGTAAAGCTGTGCATCCTCCTGTCCTTCCCATTGCATGAGTCTGCAGTTCTCAAATTATTAGCACCGTAAAGGGGTCATTTTACTACCTTTAAATTCGTGACTATAGAATATAGCTCAAATGGCTGAATCCTCATGTTGCTAAACATACATTACTTTTCTCAGTACTATTATGAGGATAGCCAACTTAGAGGAGGACTTGTTTTCATTCACAATGGGGTGGGACAGTCCATCTAACAGCGATGTGGTCTGAAAGGTAGGGGGAGTGGCTAGCAGCTATGTGTTAGGATCACGGTTGCTTGCTCACATGTGGGTGGGTCAGGATGCAGAGATGGTCCAGTCAGAGCCAGGAAAGGGCTATCACCATCCAGGTCCACATCCCAGGAACTATTTCTTATAGCTAAACTCTACTTTTCAAAGATCCACAACTTTCAAAGACAGTGCCACCAGTTTGGATTTAGGCCTGCAAAGCATGAGCCTTGGTAACCATTTTACATCCACACCATGAGGCTAGGGAATTAAACAATGTATTATCAATATTAATAACTCTTTTCTGGAAAGCTCTTACTGAATAGCAGCAAGCAAACATTACCTAGGCTGTACAAAAGTAGCTTTACACACACACACAAAACCCAAAGAATTCCTGAAGAAGGAATTCAGCTTGAGATAGCCCCCTCTTAAAAACTTTTAGCTACAATAATTGCCAAAAGAAAGTTTTAGCACCAAATCAACATTTCGTTTTGAGAAAGAGCTGTTTAATAATTCACCAACGTTCCATCTGCAGAAATTATAGTGATGCCAATAACAGCACTATTGCTGGGGCGCAGTGCTATCTAGTGTATCGGCGAACCACACTTAGCAGAACAAATATTTCTGGCTGTAGAGAGGGAGGCTCTCCAAACACAAATTAATCTCCTTAATGCATTTTCCTTACCTTCATGAGAAATCCATTATGGGCTCTAAAGTCACACTCCGCACATTGTTAGGGCTTTATATGATGTGGGGTTGGCACAGAGCTGGTTTTTCTTTCACACTGTGGGTATAAAAACAATGAGCTGGGTGGTTTGGAGCCAGACTCCTTAACCACTAGGTGAGAACTGGCTATCCATAGAAGCTGCACATTCCTAACACACTAGACCTCAAATTCTTTTGAGAGATTCAAAAGTCAATTTCAACAAGGGCTTCCCATGTGTGAACTTTTCCAAGTATCCAGAAGACAGCCGGTTTTAAGCACCCTGATCCTAGAAACTGACTAAAGATCCTTCAGTATTACAGTGTGTGTAACATTCATTGTTCATGTATGTATTTAAAGTTTTCATTAGCTGATGGTCATTTGTTCAGGACCGGATGTCCTCATCAGTCAGATCAAAGCACAGAGTAGCCAAGTGTATACCACGTTTCATACATTAGGATGTGCGAGGCCTGGATGTGTCCTGGTGGTGTTTGATGGGACATAAAGCCAGTTACCAGAGTGTCAGGAACCTCCGTATGGCAGACGTGTGGTCCTTACGAAACTGCGTATAGTTTAGTGATAGAACCCACTTCTCCTTTCTTTAATGTTGTTGGTTTGAGCAGTGTAAAACCCTTCAGAAACCGATTGGGTTTTGCTTTCCTTAAAACGGAGGTCAACAATCAGCCGTCCTCATAGACGGCAATAGAACCTCGGTCCTAGCAGCGAACACAGGGTCTGTGAGATATCACCCGGAGGCAAACACAGCGATGCCTTACCACCACTTGATGGACATTTCCGTTGGAATGGCAGGAGGCACAGGCACCTTCACCAGTCTCCCCCGCAAGTATTCTGAAAGCTCTCCAGAACTGTCCTCAGCAGCAGACGTCAGGAGTGTGTAAGCCACTGACACCCACACATGGGATCCATCACATCCTTCAGTTTTAGGGTGAATGTTTCCAGGCACGTTGCAGAAACACATCCATGGGCCTAAAAGTTCAGGGTTGCCAGTCTACGGCCTCCAACATGACTTATTGAACTGTAAGAGCAAGGGCTGGAGCATCAGGTGGGTATTTCCATATTCTACGACCATTCAACTAAGTAAAGTACCCAGAGCCATCATACTAAAATTCAAAGCAGTAGAGAAGAGCACTGCCTATGCCTTCACAGCCACGGCATTAGTTACGAAAGGTCACGCAATGCTGGAATTATTATTTTTTTCAATTAGCTATCTCCAGCAGTCTATGAATTTTCAGTTTGTCATGAACTCCACACCCACAAAAAAATCGAATGTGTGCTGTGACTTTAGTTTCCCAAACTTTGCAGTTAATGAGTTTTCTAGCATAGTGTTCTTTTTTACAGTAAACCTAGTAAAAGAAGCTATTTTATCTCCAGAACATCAGCTTAATTGTTACTTACTTCATTTGGGGAGCACTTTCTATTCCAACTGAGCAGATGAAAATATAGAAAAACAAGTAAGTCTTTCTTTCTCCTCTTTGGCCACTACAGCTGACACAAATTAGGTCATGTAAATTTCTCGCTTAAATTTAAACCAAATAAACAAGAAAATACTTGAGCATTCCTAGTTGCATTAATGAGACTCTAGCCATTTATCCACATCAACAACTTAAATCACTTGTGTCTGCCTTCTTCCTTGTCTCTGCTTGCGTTGATGTTTGTTTTCTTGTAGAGTTGCTTCTCTCTGGTTACTGTTACTGGGTTTGAAAGCTCAGGCCTGCTGCTTGCATGGTGAATGCTTCACCCACTAGACCATCTCACCAGTCCACCTGCAAATATGTTACATCACAAGCAAGAGTACCATTGCAAGTGTGATTATGGATCCTGAGATGGGAGATCAGCCTGGATTATCTAGCTCCATATAATCACATGTAAGCCTACACAGGAAGCAGACACCTCAGAGTTAGAGAAAGAAGATGCAAAAATGGAAGCGGAGGTCAGAAGGAATTGGATCCCTTGGAACTTGAGCTGCAGATGACCATGAGCCTCCATATGGGTGCTGGTATTTGAACCTGGGTCCTCTGCAGAGCAGCCAGTGCTCTCCACTGCTGAGCCAGCTCTGCAGTATTCCTCTCACTCCATCTTTACAGCAAGGGGCATCTCTCTCCTATCTGACCTCCACAAGAAACAGGCACACACTGGTAAACCAACAGCCATTCGGGGAAAGCAGGCAAACACATAAAATGATAAAATAAATAAACCTTAAAAAAAAAAGATAGAGTAAGAGGCCATGAGGCAAGGATCATGGGAGGCCTCTGGAAGCTGAGAATGTTAACAAAACCAACTAGCATAGAGTCCCACGGATGAGGGTCAGCATCCAACACCTTCACTTTAACTCATCCAACCCAATTTTAAACTTCTGGCCTCCAGTTTGTAGAGTAACTAGTGTGTGTTGTTTTAAGTCTCCGACTTGGCATCTCCTGCTACAGAATGTATCAAGTCAATATCTCCTTCCATTTCCCAGAATACACCAGTCAGAGAAGACAGGGTCTAGTGCCTTCTGCTAATCTGTGATTCTCTGGTGAGCTCTAAATGTACCTCTTACTGACAGTGGATCATAACACCTTGTTTCTTGCAGGACCAACTGGCTAACTCCTGCCAACAGACTTCTTTTATACCTAGTCCCAAATAGCCATCAGATAAAATGGTGTGATCAAGTAACAGCCTACAGTCCAGTGAGCTCCTTCAGAAAGCAACAAATGAGACTATTTCATTTATGGTTCACTGTGGTTCACTTATGGTTCACAATGATTCAAAATCCTTCATAAGACTGTTGCTGACATACACCATCCATCACCAGGAGGAATCTGCGCCTGTTTTAGAGACACTGTTGACATATAAAATACACTGTATATAACACTCTTTTTCATGTAGTTGGTTGGAAAGAATCATGCTTTTGGGGTAGTTTCTATTCTTTATCAAATGTCAATTATCAGGGTGGGTTAGTGGGCATAGGAATGGGGCAATCATCCATGAGTATGCACATAGGTGTGAATACCATTGCAGAATGTTGAGAGATGTCCTCTGATATGTCTCTGTTGTTTTGCCTTGGAAAAGGATTTCTCAATGAAGTGGAAATCAGACTGGCTGGCCAGTCCTTGGGACTGCCTAACCCTACCCCACCCACTGCAATGCTGGCAATGTATGGCATGGACAGTCATGCCTTACTTTTTATACAGGTACAGAGGATTCAAACTCCGGCCTTACCTTGCAGATCAAGTGGCTCTAACCCACTGCCCTTGCTTCCGAGGGCTTCATATCAAATAGAACTTCCATTTGCTGTGATTTTAAAAGACTGACTTAGAAAAGTTCTTCTGGCTAATCTAAATGTATAAGCATTTATGATCAAAGAAACAGTTCTAATTTCTGTTTTGAGTGATGTATAAAGATAGTGAAACATACATTAATTTATTCAATGGCATGATTTTATTTGATAAATGTATACCTTGTTGAGAAGTCTAAATTTTTATTTGAGTGTTTTATGTTGACTTGAACTTTTTACAAAATGCCATTTGTTTATGTATGTCTTGAAAATATTTTCTATATATTAATTTGATACTGTTCTTCGCTTTAAATATGAGAGCAATCGTTTCTTATAATAAGGAGATGGGTTTTTAAATCATATAGTGTTCCTAACCCTCTTCCTCACTGGCTCAGTCTTACAATAATGCCTTTTAGAAAATCCCTACAAAAGAACAAGATATATTAAGGTCTCTACATACATTCTCCTGATAGGAAAGAAAGTGAGCACTAGTGTAGGAGTCATTTTTCATACTGGTAATCAAGCAAGGCCTGCATCATGCTAAGTTGGTGCTCTACCTCCGGGTCACATCCCCAGTAACTTTCTTGGATATTTTCTCCTGTGATAATGGACATTAAATCCACAACCTCTGATCTGCTCACCAGGCTACAGGACGCTATTAGATCTGTATCCCAAGCCCAATATATTGATGTTTGCATAAGAGAAAACAATACTACAACACAAAGAAAACTCTTAAGTCCTGACTTTCCCATTTCAAAGAGGAGTCCAATGATAAAATATGTCTAATAACATTTCCTTTGGATATTTTAACAAAAGTCCCAGGAACATAGAATCATTTTATTGGAAGACTGCAAATACTCATCCCAGAGAAATCGAAATGGAAAAACTTTGCCTAGTATCCAAGACTCAGCAGCTGTCCCCTGGGATACAAGGAGCTTAATAGAACTCCAGTTCTATTCAAAAACATTCTTCTGAGGTGGTTGAAGAACAGATAGCTAGAGTCTCATAATTAAATTTTGAGTTGTTTAGGAGTCAAAAGAGTGTTATAGATCTAAGAAGATACTTTTAAAATTGTGTTGCAAGTTAGTATGAATGTTGAGTCAGATATAGAACTTTAAACTCATGGAGATGGTTAGATAGTAGAATGTTAAAGTCAGGTACCAAATACATATGGACTGGACATTGGGAATGTACGCTAAGCCATATAACTCTCATAACTGTGGCCTAATTACCTCTGTTACTTTGTATTGTATTTATTATTATAAGAGAAAGAGCCATTTGTTGGACTGAAAGGGGAAAATGTAGGGGGAGATAAGCTATACCTTAAACTTAAAAGAAAAAAAAAAGGGGAAGAGGATGGGGGGTTGAGGGTGGGAGGGTGGGACTGGAGGGGGAATAGGGAGGGGACTGCGATTGAGATGTAACTTGAAGAAATAAAAAATAAAGAAAAAAACCATTCTTCTGAGCTCTGTCAGTATTGTGCAAAATGTCAGACTTTCTTCAGCTTTCTCTGCCTGGAGAAGCCAGACTTTTGTCAATTATTTAGAGTCAGAAAATTACATCTCCTTCCAATAGGAGTGGCTTAGCTGCAACTATTAGAATCCAAAGACTGTAGCAAAGATGTCAAATACCCTGAAAAATTTTTCAAATATCTGGACTGCTTCCCGGATGCCTTATTCTTAGCAGACTGAAATTCTCAAAATAAATAAATAATCAAATGGCATGTCTTAAACTGGGACTTTGGGGGCCCAAACTGTTGTCTGTATATGAAAATAAAATAGTCTTTAGCCAAAAACACACCTTTCAAAAATAATGCCTGCGATAAACTAGAGAGTTTGCTCAACAGTTAAAAGCTCTTACTGAGGACCCGGGTTCAGTTCCCAGCATCCACCTGCAGTTCAGAATCGTCTTTACTTACAGCTACAGGGAACCCAATTGCCTTCTTCTTGCTACCATGGGCACTATACACATACAAGCATACATGCAAGCAAAAAACCCCATACAAATAAAACTAAAAGTAAATACTAAAATTTTAAAATAGTGTGGATAGAATTTTAAAACCCAATATTTTAAGGCATTTTTGAGAGGTAGAATTTAGTCCCTTCTAATCTGACTTCTCAGTGCCCCTGAGTTTTGAAATAACAAATAAATTAGCTTACTTCAATTCTGTGATATTGTAAGAACAGTCTGTACTAGCAGACTCTCCTTGGGCATGTTGCTGATTGTTTCACTTTTTATGACAGTCAGTGGATAGATCAGCAAAAGAAAATTCTAACCCTTTGATTCTTTCCTGATTAAAAAAACCAAGCATTACAAATAAGGATGCTATGAACATAGTTGAGCTGATGTCCTTGTAATTTGATAAAGAATCTTTTGGATATGTGCGCAGAAGAGGTATGGCTGGATCTTGAGGTAGAACTATTCCCAGTTTTCTGAGATATAGCCAGGCTGTTTTCCAAAGTGATTGTACAAGTTTACACTCCCATCAGCAATGGAGGAGTGTTTCCCTTTCTCCATATCCTCACCAGCATGTGCTATCACTTGAGTTTTTTATCTTAGCCATTCTGATGGGTGTGAGATGGAATCTCAGAGTCGTCTTGAGTTCCATTTTTCTGATGACTAAGGATGTTGAGCATTTCTCCAAGTGTCTCTTGTACTTTAGAGATTCATTTTCTGTGAATTCTCAGTTTAGCTTTATTTGTAATAGCTAGAAACTGGAAACAACCCAGATGCCCTTCAGTGGAAGGGGAGAAAAGCTGTGGAACATTTACACAATGGAATACTCAGCCATCAGAAACAAGGAAATCATGCCATTGCAACCAAATGGTTGGAACTAGAAAAGATCATCCTGAGTGAGCTAACCCAGAACCAGAAAGATACACATAGTTTGTATTCACTTATAACTATATTTTAGACATATAGTACAAGATAAGGATCCTACAACTCACAGACTCAAAGGATCAGGAAGCTAGCATAACTATCCTATGAGAAATTCCACCCAGCAGCAGACCAAAACAGATGCTGAGACACAGTCAAACATTAAGTGGAGCTCTGAGAGCCCTATATAAGAGAGAGAGGAGGAATAAGAACCTGCAGGGGTCAAGATCAATACATGAAAATCAACAGAACAAACCAATCTAGGCCCATAGAGGCTTACAGAGATTGAAATGCTAACCAAAAAAAGAAGGAAAGACAAACAGAAAGGAAGGAAGGAAGGAAGGAAGGAAGGAAGGAAGGAAGGAAGGAAGAAGAAATCTTAGACTAGACCTAGACACCCCTCCCATACAAATATAGGTCATAGGCAACTTTGTTGTCATACAGATCCCTTAACAAGTGAGGGGGCAGACTCAGTGATGAACTTTATTACATATTAGTGGGACACTTTACCTTAACTGAGCTGCCATGTTAGTCCCTAGAGCAAAAGGAAGCTCTTATCCCTCATGTGACTGATGAACTGAGGAGGGGCAAATATGTGGGGCCCCCCCACACTGGAGGAGAAGGATAGATGTGAGAGGGAGGAGAGGGTGGGACCCGGGAAGGGAGGAAGGAGGGGGGCTGGGCTGTAATTGAGATGTAACTTGAATTAATAAATAAATGTTATTTTTAAAGCAAAACCAAGCATTGTGACAGTTAGGAGAAAACTCTGGAGTCCAAACTGGCCCACACATCACTCAATTCCTGTGAGTCACTTGCTATGTTCAGAAAACCAGTCTGTTCTGCACCGACCTACACATACTTAATAAATTTGAAGACATTTCCAGTGTTATTACTGCACATAAAACATGGACAGCTAATTAGCCCCTGTTGAATATTTAATGTGCTTCTCTGTAATACAGTTTTTAATGATAGAAAGTAAATCAAACCGATATTACAGGAAGCAGAACTTGCAAATTGATGCTTCTCAATTGCGGCCAGCAGAAACTAACAACCACCATGGGTTCTGCAAGGCATCAATAATTCAGTCAACAGATGGCACAGTGTGCCACTGAAATGATTCTCCTTTGCACTTATTTGTCTGGAGATAAAAGTGGAATCATAGCTTTCTTTGTTAATCTATTTATATTACTTAGACTTCAAAACATTTCAGTACAGCAAGGTTGAGCCATAAGAGAATATAAAAGGTTATTCTGTGATTCGAAACAACCCGATGTTTCTATTTCAATTAATGCCAAGACCACCTTAAGTTATTAAACCTGAAAGTCAGTCTTACTCAGATCTTTGTTTCATTCATGTTTCCATTTGAGTCTGCTTTGCAAGAGTGACCTGTAACTGGATGACCCCTGGCTCACACCAGGGGGTTAGCTCTCTCTCATACTGGTCCTTCCTTCCCTGTCATTGACAGCTTGATTTTGAATCTTCACAGCAAAAGAGAACAAGTGCCTATAGACATTGCTCTTACATGCCTGTTCTTAATGCCCATGCCAGATTCAGATTTCCAATAGTGTTTAGCATGGTGAATATCTTCACAAGACCAGCCATGCTGTCAATATGCTAAGAAGGTACACTGTGCGTGGTTACAGTCCCTGCATGTAGGTACAGACACCTTAGAAATACATAGCCAATGCTGTAGGTAGAGTTTGTGTGTGTGTGTGTGTGTATACGTGTGTGTAAGTGTACATGAATGTGTGTCTGTATGAACATATGTGTAAGTATATATATATACATATGTGTGCATGTGTATGTATAAATGTACATGAATGTGTGTCTATGTGTGCATACATGTGCATGTAAGTATATATACATACATGTGTGTTTGTGCATGTGAGCATATATGGGTGGGTGTATGTTTGTATGTACATATTTGTGTATGTATGTGTGTGCATATCAGTGCGTATGAGTGTGTGCATATATTTTTGTGCACGTGTGTACCTGTGAATGCATATGCAGTATGCAGAGGCCAAATGGCTGCGTATGTGCTAGTCCTCAGATGCTCTCCACCTTGATTTTGAGGCAGGGTATCTCAGTATCCTGGAACTAGCTGGTCAGACAGCCTAGGTCTACCTGTCTTCATATGCCGGCACCAAACTGAAGTCCTCATCATTGTGTGGTAAGAACTTTGCAAGCAGAACTGTCCCCCAGTGCACCCTCAATAAGTTTCTAAAATCAACTTACACAACTTGTTCCTGATTCCAAAACTTAGTTCCCAAATGCATGTAGGTATGTTGAGTGAATGTGACGTAAAAATAAGGGAAATTTCTAATAATTATAAAAATAACATTGACATAGATAGTCATGTCTCTGCAATAGACTAAAATCCTTAACAAATTTAAACATCAAATACCATAAAAAGTAATGAAAGGTTAGAGATTTTATTGGATTATTATTTGGAGTTATGAACTTAGCAACATTATGATAAAGTGGGAAATAGTTCATTTCTTATTGTGTTTCTTCTTAAGCTTAGGAACACAGATAAATTGATGGTAAAAAACTATTGCAATATCATAATATCATTTACAAAGGGTGTAAACATTTTTGAAAGATACAGAATGGTAACTTTACTCAATATTGCAAATAAAGGAACAGAAATACTAAAGCCCTTAGTACCAGGCATGTTTTATTTCTAAGCAGACACTCCTTGGGAGTCACTGCACTATTTTAAGAACATCGTACTGTTTACCAAATGCCATGGCTCTGTAAGAGCAGAAAGATGCTGCTCCAAGCATGAGGTCATCTGTCACCTTACAGACCTATCATGAAAAGCCTCACAAATAGGGATGCAAAGCCCAAGAAGAGGAATTGGTACCTGGCTGTCATTAGAACCAGCAGGAGCTCCTCCCAAGGCCTGAGCAAAACAGCTCCTGTGTGTTGATGACTACTGTAAGACCCTATAATAACAGAAAGTCACTATTCTAGGGGAGATGGTACTTCTGTGCATCACACTGCAGTTCTCTGAGGCAACTGGACACTAATCATCTCTATTGCTCAGCAAAGGCAGCAAGCAAACAAAAAACAGTCAAGTCATTTTACTTTAAAACACTTCTCGCTGGCACAAAGACTCAGAAGGTAATAATTATATTATTGGATGGGCAAGTCTGATTCCCTGAGTTCTATCCTAGAGACCCACTGGAAGGAAGGATAGAACAGAAGTCTGAGGACTGTCTTCTGACATCCACACACATGTCATGACAAGGCACATACCTGCAGCCCCTAAGTACACATACAATAATAATTTAAATTTTAAGTGATTTTTTTGTTCTTGTACATTGTTTCTTAAAGAATGGGGCCTTAAATATCTCTTCATCTTTACACATACAATAGAGAATTCCAATAGGAAAATATAAACATTATTTGCAAAGGAATTCCAATTCAATCTCTTAAATTATGCTCTATCCATCTGGGAAATGATGCATCCAGGCTTCAAAAATTTTTAGCGTCAAATATCCACACACGATAGACCTCCATGCTGAAGCTGAAGCACGTGGGAGGCAAGTCAACTGTACTTATGATTTCCTTTTCACTCTACCTGTGAGTCCTCACTGTTTTTCTAATTCCATGTCTCCATCTCTTAAGGACTAAAGACACAGTCATTCAGAAAATGAAAACCCAAATGACCTTGTGTAGGAAAGAGATGTGAATGAGATAGACCCTCAGGCTGAGCATTTACTCTATAAAATTAACACTGAGAGTTTGCACAGAGGAAGAGAGGCTGAGTAGGCACTGGCAGAGCATAATGACCCACCCCTAGAGAGTCAGGAAGAGACACACTGACATTCTTTGTGAATGTGTTTAATGTGTTATATTCTGCAAACTTTCTGAGGTTAGGCCTTGCCTTGCCCTTTTCACTTCCTGTTGCTGGGTTTTTCAGCTGTGGTTCTTACAATGACACCTGAAATGGGATGTCTATTTCCTAAACTCTGCTAAGAAGAAAAGGACAAGAGGGGGTGAACTCAACAATTCCAAAGATAATCAAACAAGAGGGGAGAGGCAGGCAAATCCCAGCAGAGACCCCATGTCCCTAGGTGGCTTTACAGTGGATAGAGCCAGTTTGTTTTTGGAAACCCCAGTGTCACTGATGGTAATACAATATGACTTTTCAAATTAACATGAGAGTTGAAAGCAATATAGTTCCAAAATAAAAAAAGAAAGAATGAAAGACAGACAGAAAGAAAGACTCCAGAAGCCTCTCACTATTCACAGTAGAAACTGATAAGTAATGATTATTAATATTCTCTCACAGCTACCCTCATAAAAGCCATGATTCTTCCAGAGACTGTGAGGTTATTTATCAGCCTGGCACTTAAGAAAGACAGTGAACTGACGGGCCTGGAATCCTTATGCCCTCCAGGTGTTCCTGGAGTGTCACCATTCCCATTACAAAGTACAAAGGAAAGCAACCTCATGTCAATATCAGAGTAACCTTCACTACACAACTGACCACTAATGTTTCCTGAAAAGAGCACTTTCCATAAGCAATATTTGAAACTGTGAATCCAAAACCTGGATTCCGATAAAGAAGAAATACATGTGTATATATATGTCCTGAGGGTACAAAAGCGACTCTAGAGAGGAGGAAGATGTCTAAAAAAATGGGCATGTTGAGAACAAGAGAGGGCAATGGGGTATAAAAGGCTTGAAGGCAGAAAGAGGAACTAAAGGTTTAAGGGAAGAAAGAGGCCAATAAGAAGGGAAGACTGGACTAAGAGAGAACAGTTGAGAAGACAGTGAGAAAGACTAAAGGAAATGGTATATACGCATCATAATGTCACAGCAGAACTCATTTCTTCATATACAAACCAAAAAGAATAATAAAAACGTGGAATCCATTCTTGATTAATTAGTCTCACAAAGGTAATAAGGGACTCAGTTTAGCTAAAAACTCTTCAAAAGAGGAAAGGAAATGTTTTGAGTAGTAGATCAAAGGAAGTGAACAGGGAAACTCAGCTGGTGGCAGCATCAAGGGAGTGAAAACCATTTTTGCTCTCTTAAGAACAGAAAAAAAAAAAGGACAAACATCAAATGTCACTGTCATTCCTCTCTGCCCAGCAGATTGTGTCCCATCAATGTGTAGCACTATGGATATAGCTGAACCATGTTCACATAGGCCTTCCAAACCTGTCCAAATCAATACACAGGACAAGCAGAACCAGTGAAAATAATCTGAGTGAAATACCAATTGTACTCTCCAAAATTTTAGTCAGCACCTACTACTGATTTTAATAAGTTCCATGTCTTAAACAGAGAGATTCTTTTTTTCCCTTTTGTTTTTTCCCTTTATTTTTTATTTCTTCTTCAAGTTACATCTCAATCGCAGTCCCCTCCCTATTCACCCCTCCAGTCCCACCCTCAACCCCCCATCCTCTTCCCTTTTTTTTTTAAGTTTATGGTATATCTTATTTCCCCCTACAGTTTCCCCTTTCAGTCCAACAAATGGTTCTTTCTCTTATAATAATAAATACAATACAAAACAACAGAGGTAATTAGGCCACAGTTATGAGGGTTATATGGCTTAGCATACATTCCCAATGTCCAGTCCATATGTATTTGGCCCATGACTTTAACATTCTACTATCTAACTATCTCCATGAGTTTAAAGTTCTATATCTAACTCAACATTCATACTAACTTGCAACACAATTTTAAAAGCATCTTCTTAGATCTATAACACTCTCTTTACTCCTAAACCACTCAAAATTTAATTATGAGGCTCTAGCTATCTGTTCTTCAACCACCTCAGAGACCTGAGAGGGATAAATATAAACAGAGAGATTCTTGGGAGCAGAATAAAAATAGAGTACATATCTCTGGTGTCCAAGACTATATAATGCTTTATTCATTATTTATGTATTTATGCATTCATTCATTCATTTATTTACTTTTTTATGGTTTTCGAGACAGTGTTTCTCTGGCTGACTATCCGGGAACTCACTCTGTAGGCCAGGCTGGCCTCAAACTCACAGAGATCTGCCTGCCTCTGCTTCCCAAGTGCTGGAATTAAAGGCATGAGCCACCACGCCCATCAATTTAATCTTTTAATACAACTGGTAGGAATGAAGGTGTGCTCCACAGGGTGTGACTCCCTTTCCTCGTATACTTGAAGAATATGGACAGTGTGAGGTGCACGGCTGTCAGGAGCCAGGACGGGAAGCGAGGCTCTGAGCATGGCTTAGCCAAGGACTGCAGTACATGAGAAGAGGCAGCTTGGCTTGAAGCAGAAAACCCTCAGTTCCCCTACATAGCATTCAGCAGCCTGACGACCAGTGGTTTCCTGTTGGGGTTAGTCTTGTGTGCTCTGTGTTCAAATGCCGTGTTCTGTGCTCCAGAGACAGGTTGCAGTCTGAACATGGGCATTATATGTATGTTCTGGACCAATATGCTGGAAAGAGTGCTCCCCAATAATGTCTGATTGATTAATAAAAGGCTGGAGTCTATGAGGGGGCAGAAAGGGTTGGAAGAAGAGATATGGGATTGAGAGAGGGGTCTCAGGAGGGACCATGAGAGGAGAAGAAAAAGAAAAGAGAGGAAGAAGGACAGACCAGGAGCACATGGCCAAGAGAAATTCACCTTGAGGACACACAGGGAAGAGAGCAAACCAAGTCAATTCTAAGGTGGCGAGTAATGGGACCTTTATCTAGATGTTAGCATAGTCCGGTGAGACTACCTTAGAACCTGCCCAGCATAGTGCTAAGAGCTAGTTAATAAAATTGGCAACTCTGTGTCATTTACTTGGAAGATAAGTGGGCTAAATTGGGGTAGAAACCCCAGTAAATATAAAGGAGGGGATGCAGCAAATTCCCCCCCAAAATAGTTCTACTATAGCTTCCAGTTGAGCATCAAGCAAGCATCTTGAGGTAAGCTGTGGGAATGTCATTTATCTATTCTGTAGCTCCCACATGGTAACATCTGTTGGAATTGCTGAGAGGAATTTCTCTCATCTGCTGAAAACCAACCAAGCTATAGAAAAAAAGTGGGTAATTAAATATAATTTTATAGATATATTTAAATTCCATGCCTCTTAGAAAGTTTGTGATGGGGGCTATATGTTGGGTGGAGAATTTTTTACTTGAGTGGACAATTTGATGGTGTTGTAGTTTACACAAATTAAGTGCTTCATGAATATTCAATGAGTAAAGGAGTCTCCTAAAAAAGGAGCCTAATGTTTGTTCTTGAGAGCAGATAACCTCCCTGCAGGCATCTTATGTTTTGAGGCAAAATGCCAGAAGACTTTGAGATTAATCCTTATACATGTTGTCTTTAAAAAAAAATAATGGCTTTGAGTGGTTAAAATATGCTTAAAATTTGACAACCTGCTTTATAAAGAAATTCCTGATGGTTTGTAAAATCAGTAATCACTTTTTTTTACATTTCTTCAAGTTACATCTCAATTGTAATCCCCTCCCTTCTCCCCCCTCTGGTCCCACCCTCCCACCTTTAACCCCCCCATTCACTTCCTTTTTTTTAAGTTTAAGGTGTATCTTCCCCCCCCCCAACAGCTCCCCTTTTTAGCCCAACAAATGGCTCTTTCTCTTATAACAACAAATAAAATACAAAACAACAGAAATAAATAGGCCACAATTATGAGACTTATAAAGCTTAGCATACATTCCCAATGTCCATTCTATATGTATTTGGCACCTGACCTTAACATTCTACTATCTAACCAACTCCATGAGTTTAAAGTTCTATATCCAACTCAGCTTCCATCCTAACTTGCATCACAATTTTAAAAACATCTTCTTAGATCCAGAACACCCTCTGAATTCCTAAACAACTCAAAATTTAACTATGAGACTCTAGCTATCTAGTCTTCAACCACATCAGAGGCCTGAGAGGGATAAATATATCTGATTACACAGGAAGTGAAGGGCCAGCAGCTTCCAAAACTAAGAAATAACACACCAGTGGCTGCCTGGACAGTTCCCAATTTCTCTCCATACATTATAGCATCAATCTTCAGTCATTTGGCCCTGTTTCTCTGACAGACATTGATTGTTAAAGCAGGAATTATGAAGGACTTGCCTACCCTGTCTTGGCAGAGCTAGGCTGTCGACTTACGAGCTTCCAAGTTTTGTCCTTTTTTTGGACAGCATTCTGTCTACAGTTGAAGCAAGGGATTTTTCTTGCCAAGTGACAGGCTTGCCACTAATTCAACCATCTCCAATTGGAGGTTCTTTGATGCTCATCTTCTATTTGGAGTAGAATAGGGGGTGCTGTAAGGATATGACATGTCTCAATATCCAAAAAATATTAAGTTAAGAAAACATCTTTGAATGCCATGTTCTGCAGATCTCTTGAGGTTTTTGAAGACCATCTATCTATCTCCTTATATTTGGATAAACAAATGTTGCTTGTCTCTTAGCAACTTGATTTCTGATTAACTTAGAAACTATCTTTGATAGACTGCCCTAGTACCTAACAAAATGACATGCTTGAGTGACTATTAGTTTGCATTCCAGCATGTGGATCTGAATGCTGTGAGTCCCGTGTTCTCATTTTCAGTGGCTTTCTTATTTGCACACCTTCTCAAGCTGTAGAAGGTGAAATTTGTCCTAAGGTAATTCTTCATTGCTCTTCTTCCTGGTGAGTGAGGAGACTGCTCTCCCAACTATGCTTCTGGCAGCTCCTTGTCTTTGAAATCTTTGCTTTAATATTGAACTCTACATAAGCCTTCCCTGAGCCCCATTGTTAGCAGCCCCTCCAGTTTCCTCCCTCCTACCAAGTTTAGGAATCAAGTGAACACTGGTTTTCCTGATGACTCTAAATCCATACTCTGTAAGTCTTTTGTTTCAAAGAATTGAGAATATTTTCTTGTCTCAAAATCACTGCAATGGTCAAAAATATTCAAGCTTCAATTTTAAAAATGGTGTCCTGATTCGCTTTAGAAATGAGTCTATATATAACATAATTATTCCCTTTGTATGACCTATGTCTAAACCATTTGCCTTTATTTCTCCCTTCCTTTAATAGAAAATCTTATTTGTATATTGACACTTTTTTAAAAATTATTTTATTATATTTATTTATTTGTGAGTATGGGTGTGAGTGGTTGCATATGTCCCAAGGTACTCTTTTGGGAGTCAAAGAACAACTTCCAGAAGTCAGTCCTTTTCTTCCACCATGTGGGCTCCAGGAATCTAACTTGGGTCATTAAGCTTGGCATCAGCCTTCTTGCCTGCTGAGCTGTCCCTCTATCCATGTATCTTGACATTCTCAACACAATCTTCATTTGGGGGAGGCATTGAAATCATCTTACCATACTAGAGCACAAAACTTATTTTTTAACTTATCCATGCATTTGTCTTCCAAATGTTCAGTTACTCCCAAATTTTAGACATATTGTCAGAGACCACATTTCTAAGCATGTAAAAATATTCCTACGTCTGATATGACGGCCAATCTAATCCCATTCACTATTCCATGTTGCCTCTGTTTTGGTATTTTTTCAAAGTTATAAGCTATTTACCTTACTATTGGAATGATTTATTTATTAAACAAAATATAACTGAGGCCATTAAACCCCTCAAATAAAACGAAGTTTTCCAATACCATTAAAAGTGCAATCAAGATTTACTTCTAAAAATTTCATTCCTAGAATTCAGTCTATAAGAAAGTCATCTTAGTTTCCCCTCCTGTGATAAAATACCCCGACAGAAACAGTGTTAAGGGGGAAAGGTTAATTTTAGCTACCAGTTCAAGGTTACAGTTCGCTGTGATGGGAAAGTCAGGATAGGCTGATCACATCGCATCCAGCGTCAGACAGCAGTGAGTGCGTGTATGCCACTGCTCAACCCAGTCTCTCCATTTACCTAGTCCAGAAACAAAGGATATCTACAGCCAACCCGTCTTAAACTATTCAAAAAGTAGAAACTGAAGGAGCACTCCTAAATTCCTTCTGTGATGCCAGTATGACTCTAATATCAAAATCGAGTAAAGACAAAACAGGAAAAGCAAACTACAGGCCAATATTTCAGATGAACATGAAGTAAAAAATGCTCAATGAAATGCTTACAAACAGAACACAGACAAGCATTAAAAATTTGTTCACCATGACCATGTTGGCTTTATCCCTGAACTTCAGGGATGTTTCAACATATGCAAGTCAATAAATGTATTAAACCACATAAATAGAGTTAAAGATAAAAGTAACATGATAATCTAAATAGATACAGAAGAAACCTTTGATGAAATCCAACATGTTTTCATGGAAAAAGTCCTAGAGAATCTGAGGCTAGGGGGAACACACTTCAACGTAATAAAACCTGTATGTGAGAAACCCACAGCCAGCATCATCCTAAATGGAGAAAAGCTTAAAACAATACCACTGAAGTCAAGATTGAGATAATGATGCCCACTATCCCCACTCCTTTTCAGTATTTTGCTCATAGTACTAGCTACAACAATAAAGCAAGAGAAGGAAATTAAAGAGAAACAATGAGGGAAAGAAGAAGTCAAAATATTCCTGTTTGCAGATGACATGATACTATAGATATTTGTATCTATATGTACCAACATGACTGCCCAAATATAGAATATCCAAAATATTCTGCCAGAAAACTCCTAACAATGGTATACAGTTTCAATAATGTAGCAGTATAGAGAATCAATCTGCAAAAATCAATAGTTTTTCTATACACCAACAATAAACATACAGAGAAAGAGATCATGAATATAATTCCCCATCTCCATAGCCTCAAAGGATTACAATATGTAAACCTAAATAATGAACTGATGAACATGAGCTGGATATGACCAGAAAGCCTCCCAACAGTCCATATCACCTCATGACATCTATGAATCATAACAATGGCCAGCATGGCACAATAACCCCATGGGTGTAATAGTGGCACAAATACCTCAGTTGTAGCCAACAGCTCTCTAATTGGACTTAAGAATGGCTCAACAAGAGGGAAAACATGTCTGGTACTGGAAACCTAACCTACTACTCAGAGCTAATGAAGTCATAAATATTGGAGAAGAATCTACAACTACCACTTTATTAAGCCATCATAATCCCTAGCAACATTCTAAAAATTTATGCCTATACCTACAGACAAGTGTGGTCCTCACCTACTCAAAGAAACTTCTTTTTGCAACAAACAGAAATCACTACAGAAAACTGCCAGCAGTCGAAAGGCAGAAGTGTGGAGCCCAGTCCCAGTGGACACATTTACAACACAATTCCTGCATTAGGACACATTGTGGAAGAGGGGGTGAAAAAATTGTGAGAGTAGGAGGAACAGGGTGTTTGCTATGAGATTGTCTCTTAGGGATGTTAGAAGCTTCCATAACTTCATGTATCACCAACATGACTACCCAACTGTTACCTGAACAAAACCACCAATAGCCATGCTAATGTGGTCAGGGAAAACCCAGGAGGCCTCAGTCACCAACAAAGAACATATGTAACTAAAGAATGCTAAGAAAAGGGATTAGTCTTCCCCAGGGATGACCACAGCAATTATCCAACATCGAATCATCAGCCCTGAAAGCATACACACATTAACAGCATATGGATTGAGTGGGTTGTGTTCATACATTTATGAATATACAGACACACACCTATGTATCAACAATTAAAGAAAAAGAGGTCATAAATTTTAAATAGAGCAAGGGTGTACATGGGAAGTGTTAGAGGAGGGGAAAGGAATGGTGAAATGATACAGTTGTACTGTAACACAAAATAAAAATAAAAATATTATAAAAATAAAACAAAGCATTGATATAATTTTTTAAATAATTAATAAAAGAATAAAATCTTTCTAAAATGAAATTAAGTCAAATTTGACAGAGGAAATTTGCTGTGAAGCAAGGACATAAAGAACGATTTTATTCAGCTGTGGCAGAATAATAAGAAAAATATATGACTGAAGAGCACATGTCAGAAAACACTTGAGTCGTTTGGTCACTCCTCTTCCTTCTTCATTCTGAATGTCTTCTTCCCACAGATGATAGCCATGAGGGGTCTTGTGTCAGCTCAAGAAGCCTAGGGAAATTAAAATGGAAAATCAACACCATTAGTATTGCAAAGCTAAGGGAACTCTGAGATGGGGAGACAGATGTCAGAAGTAATTACTCAGTATTTCAGGACTTTTAACCAATTTAGACATCAGCCTTTTTTACCACAACTCAGCAAAAGATGATCAGTCTGGGAAAATGAACATTTTTTTTTCCTGGAGATGACACCCAATCCATGGCAGTGTTCGACTAAAACCAAAGAATCCACTTCAGAGTGGCTGTGCTATGGTAGCTGTGTAGCCTCAACAATTAACTCATGGTGATAATATTCAAATGCCAAGACTTTTAATGTGGTCTTAGCTAATTAAGATAATGAGACTCACTGGAAACATCATAAACTGTGCTGTTCTTTAAGGCTCACAACACATTTTAATTACATTTAAAACTGAACTTGAGGATCACAGCATAGGAAGTAATTGAAACAGTTGATAACCCTAGATACTGTATGTGGGAGGTGAATTACTGGTTATCAAATTTGGAGGTCATGACCTTTATGCCAAGTTGTGTCCGGACATCCATCCTCAGTAAGGCAACAAAAAGAGCCAGGTTAATAGTGGAAAGCTGGAAAAGGAGGTATATCTCTATGGCCACATTGGGAAGAGGGACAAAGAGATGCAGGAATGAATCCTCCATGTCCACCTCTGAGGCCTGAAGTGAGATCAAAGTTTAGTGGGCCAGGGATGTACACATCTTGGCAGTCAGGGTTAAGATGGGGTCTTGCCCACCATTGACCCACCATTGTCTGGGTTCATTTTGTAAGGTCTGACAAGTTGTTAGAATGTGTGTAATCTCTTTCCAGGAGACAAGATCCCCCTCTGACTGGTGCCTTTTCCTTCTCCCAGAATGAAATTCAGCGGAGATCCTCATTTCTTTGGAAGCCATCATTCCAATAGTCTGATAGTCATATTGAGAGACACAGTACCTCTGTATAACATGTTCATTTCAGCCAGGCCTTTGCATAAGTACAGTTTTCTTTTAGAATATTTCAGTAATTCTACAGATATGGGGTTTTGAAAGTTTTAAATTTGACAGGATTTGAAAAAATTGTAGTCTTGTCACCCCAAACTGAAGCCCTCTCTCGTCAGTTATCTTTTATTTGCAGAGCTGTCTCTGCTGGTTGGAAGCTGAGGACTCCCATCAAGCAAGTCAAAGAAAGGTATGTTACCCAGACTCATAGGCTAATGCATAAGACAGAGTTATCCTTTCCTTGATAAAGCACGAAGACTAGTTCCAAAGTGGCCATTGAATGTGGGATGGCCATGTGTTCTAGTTTCATTTCGGTTGGGGAGATAAAATACCTTATTTAAAAATCAGCTTAGGGGAGAAAAGGAGTTTCTTTCAATGTATGGTGCCAGATCACAGTCCCCTGTGTGGGAAGTCAAAGCAGAACCTTTAAACTCCAGGCCACATCACATCCACAGCAGATGGCACTGATTTAATAGAGAATTCATAGATAAATCCACACTGATTTAATAGAGGCTCACTTGCTGACTTGCTTGTTGGCTCAATTGCTCAAACAGCTCAGGACCCTCTGCCTAGGAATTGGTGCAGCCCGCAGCGGGTAGGCTCTTCTTCTGTCAATTAATAAAGATGATCTCCCAAGGGCATACCCATAGGTGAACCCAATGTAGATAACTGCCCACTGAGAAGCTCTTCTAGTTTGAGCCTTGTTGAGAACTAAAGCTGGCCATCCCTCCTGTGGATGTTCCTTGGTCAGCATAGAAGGTTGCCTGCCCCTGACAGCCATTTATGCTGCTTTAAAATCTGCTGAGCATTCCATGAGCTCATTCTTTTCAAGTCACATCATGGTAGTCCAAGCCTCCCTCTTTCTTGGAGTACCACTCAATACTCTCCTGGCTTAAAAAAGCAAGCTGTGTATCTTCAATTCTCCGTGTCCCCCCTCCCCCCCACTCAAGCGGCACTTTACAGTAGATGCTATTTTGAGCTTGGTGCCTGGATTACATGAAGTACGTTTTCAAGATCCAAATGGCCTTGTGAAATGATGGCTGTGACTGCCGATTCACATTGCTTTCTCTTTTATTAGTTCTTTAAGAATCCCATACACTGTATTTTTATCATGGTCATCCCTCTGCCAACTCCTCTGAGATCCACCCCTACCCTCCCAGCTTTGCGACTTCTCTCCTTTGTTTTTTTAAAGCCATTTGTTGCCCATCAAGTCAAGAGTCTCAATGATGGTTCTGCAAAGCAACAGAGAATAAACCTTTTACTTTCTTTTTATCCAAAACAATTCCCTCAGTTCACCAGTGTCCTGTGAAAAGTCAATCATAAACCCGACTTTGAGTGGTGTCACTTCAGACTCAGCAACCAGTCATATGTCTCTCTCCTCTGATTATCATTTGTAAAATAATTAACATATTTTTTGCAGTAGATCTAGAGTTCTCATTATACCACTTCTCGAAAGAAACATTTCCCTGGAACATTTTATTTTCCAAATTCAGTCAAATAGCAACTGCCACGACACATTTTTAGGCCAACACTGGCAGACTGAGGATGACAAAGATGATTTGAGCACGCAGACTGCTGAGGCAAAGGGGAATCTTATTTTGATCAACATCTGCATCTCATGAAATGTGGTTTCAATTTGAAATTAGGAATCGATGACATTGCCAGGGAACTGTGTCCATAGTTTGTTATTTTCTTTGGGCTAGAACAGAATGTAGATTTCCATCCTAGCTTCTCACCAGAATATAGTGTGGCTGTGCCTCCCAACCTGACCCAGAAGCTCAGGAAAGAGACATAAACTCTTAAAATTACATAGGCAAGGGTCACCTGAAAATTCTGTGGTTTTTCCTTCAGACTGCCTCCCACATGGATGTTAAGAGATCTACTTTGAACCTATCACATGTTTTATAAAAGAGTTGAAAAGTCTAGCCTCAATTCAACACATTCCTTTACCAAATGCAAGCATTCTTTATCTGTGTTGATAACAATTATGTATCTCCTGAACTGTTCATGCTAATTATAACTCAGCTATGGATCCAGTATTTGCATACTATACAGTTCATGAAAAGACTTCCCCAAGAGTTTGGTCATGGTTAATGACTAAAATATATCCTTCTATCTGAGTCTCATTCTCCCATACTCTACTTGGATCCCACTGATGGTGCAACCTGCTTTGAGAAAAACTGTATTAGTGATGCAGATATGGAGTTACCTGTGCTCATATCAAATGAATGAGGATTAACTAAGATGCTATGTGAGGGCTGCCTATGGCGGTACTCACCTGTGATCACAGTACTTTGGAGGCTGAGGCAGAAGGATTACAAGTGAAAGGGTAGCCCTAACTACATAGCAAGATAGAGTCTCAAAGCAAGAACAATAACAAAATAAATCTTAACAGGTTTTGTGGGAATTTTTTCATTGTCTTGAGCTTGAGCGTGGCTTTGAGGTTGCTTCTTCCATCCTACTCTCTCTCTCCTGAGAATGCATGCATTTTATTCACTCTAAAAAACATTTTTGTTACAACCAATTAATTCTTAAAATATAAAACTCAAATTTCCCAAATGCAGTCTTTTCCAAGCTGCTCATCGGAGGGGGGGGGGGGGGGGGGGGGGGGGGTGTACACACTAGCCTTGGTTACAACAAAATGGACACCTTTGCTGCCAGCTCCCTGAAGATCTCTCAAGGTAGTTGGATTTTCCTTCAGGTTTGGGCTGGTCATAGGGACAGTATGGATGAATTGTGGTCACTAGAGGAATTCCTCACAGCTCCGCCTGTCTTGTTTTACCCTCTGAACCTCAGTTGGACATAAGAGCAGAGTGAAGGTATCCATGTCTTCCTGCAGTTTTTCTGGCGGAGTCTGTTCTGACTGCCATTCACACAGATACTATATATGCGCTGTGAAGGACAGAACCACTAATACTGACTTGCTTGTTCCACATTTACTAGAATAGAGTGCCTTTTTCCTCATTGAAAACCAAGGAAACTACTGAATTTATGCAAAACATTTTAATTCTCCTCTTGGACTAACAGATCCAGCAAACACCTAGCCCTCAAATGAAGTGATGGGTATGTCGTTCCCCCACACCAGATGAATGGACGCCAGTTCTTTGCAGGACATTAGAGACCTGGTCAGGTGCTAGAACACCTATCGTTTCTGAATTCACTCCTCCCAAGGAAAAGCCACTTCAGTTGCTTTGAAACATGACACCTTTTTAAAATTGGGTCCACTAATAAAATGAGAAAGAAAGCCCTGTTCTGCTGAATTATTCATTCAAAAATGTTAAAAGAAAAAAAAACAAAACAAAAGCATTTTAACTTCTCGCAGATTTGTTTTACCATAATGTTAAATTCAAATAAAATAAAATGCATGTCTGTCTGTGATGCCGCTGATTTCTTCATAGAAGGAATGTCTGGAGGGAAGAATTTTACTTTGTGATGTATTTTATTTTTTCTTATGAATAAAATATTTATGAAGTACATGGCTTTCAATAGTGTGAGGATTCTGCTTTTCATTAGTCTTGCTGTTCCTGAGCATTTCCTTAACAACATGTAGCTGGGGAACTATGCCCCAGGCCCTTCTCATTCTTTGTTAAAAAAAAAAAATAGTTCTAATGTATCTTAATGAGCTATCAATGAATCAGCTAACTTAGAAAATTCTAGAATCAACCTTGAAAGCCACAGGGATCCCCTCTACAAGACAAAGTCCTGAGAGCTCTGTGTGCTCTGTCTGTGGCATTAGGACCTGGTAGCTAGTTTTGTTCCAGGCTAGGCTGCTAGTACAAACCACTCCCTCTTCCCCTCCCTCTTTCCCCTCTCCCAAGGGGTAGGGAGGCTCTTAAGGTTCCTCTTGCAAGTAAATCAAGATTTTAGCCATATAGTACAGGATAACTATACTACAACCAATGCACCAAAGGGAACAGGAACATAGACTTTGTTACCTCTCAATGAGACACTTTGCCCTAGTGGGGCTACCTTGTAGGTCCCCAATGTATGAGGAGGCTCTTGGCCCTCATATGACTGCTGAACTTGGGCGGGGGGACTGATATGTAGGGACACCCCACTCCAGAGGAGTGGGATAGAAGGGATAGGGGGTAGAAGGTTGGAGAGTGGGACTGGGAGGGGTGGAAAGAGGGTACTGTGATGAAGACGCAACCTGAAGTAATAAACAAACATTAAAAAAAACAAAAAAAGATACTTTGCTGACACAGGAGAGCTAAAGGAGCAGCCATATTCAAGGAAACCCAACAAGCCTTTCCAGGTTTATACACAACTCCCAGGTTGTGATTTCACGTGTGAATACTCAAGTCAAGATCTACCTTTTATTTCGTTGAGAATGTTACCTCTTCAAATCGCCCATCATATGGCTTTGGGAAGTAGACTATTGATTTAGATTCTATGTGAGACCCTCACTACACAGAGATCTGGTTTTCCTTGCCATAAACACTGCCCTTGCATCTGAGGGAATGAACGAAGAAGAAAAAATACAATTGATTTTCTTCTATGAATACCACTTACCCTGATCTGAGATCAGTGGAGAAAGTGTTAAGAACTGTAACTCAGAGAATTCTTCACACCCAGCCCCCCTCGTGAACCTTGATCAATGTCTGGGTTTTACTGGTTTACTTTCATCTCTGGTCTGAACTAGAGGGTTTATGTCCTTGAGGACACTAAGATGCTTCAGAATTTCCTCAGAGGAGAAATAGTTTTCTGTTTTGAGTTGTACAAAGGCATGAATGTATCTCCGTATTTGGGAATAAACTTGAAATACTAAGACTCACAGGGAAATATTAAGGCAGTTTTGTCCATCACAGGTGACCCAACAAGACACAATTAGATTAGCATCTTGATAGCATGGTTTAAACCACATTAAATAACTATCATGGTTTAGACTTTAATCCACATTGTACTTCTTATTCTGAAACAAAAATAATAGCCCCAACACTTTTAAATACCAGAAAGAAATTCAGGATTTATGACAATTTGGTGGTCTTAGTTTCAGAAGATTTTGTGCATGTTATAAATCCTTCTGCTGTAGGAGGATGGTTGATGTTAAAGAAACCTCTCAGCAAATACAAGGTTTGAAGCAGACATTTAATTCTACAATGTTCTGAAAGAGCTGGAACCAAGGTCACTTAAAAATGCACTGTGGTTCTTCATAAGCAAATAGGTCCTGTTGGGTGCTACTCTCTTTGGAGTCACTTTGCCTTTCTTAATTCTAGAAAACAGGTTAACCTTGGCTACAGTAGCATGCACACTGTGTAGACATTTTGTGTGAGAATGGACAGTAAGTAAAGATGGCTACATGTAGGAGAACTTCCATGACACTCCTCTTTCCTGCCTTGGAGAAAACCAGAGCTAACGATCTTTCAAAATTAGCATTACCTCATAGCTGATTATACAACCATAAACCTAGTCCAAAGCTATGTCTCATGGAACAGATTTTGCTGGGAAGTTCTAAGTAGTAAATGTGCTTAGACAGTGCTCACAGCAATGTTGGTCTCCCGGGATCCAACTAGCTTAGATTCACCTTACTGCAGGGAACTCCCAGGACTCTAATAAGCAGAATGCATTGCATGGCTTTGACATGTCTTTGTTGGCTGTCATCCACAGTTCTGAATTTTGAATGTAAGTGGTATGGCCCATATAAGTTTATCTTGCTTTCTGCCTCTTTAACAAAAAGGAAAATTCTTAATTGCCCACATGAGAACAGAGAAAAACAGAAACTGATATTCACTCTAGGACACAGTATTTTAAATAAATATTTTAATTCTATTGTTGGCATTTACAGGTAGAAAGCATACAGTATGTTACAGATATCAAACTGTGGAAATATGAATGTTACATAAGTAACAAATGTAAAAAACACATTTTCTTACCTTCCCTGAAAGCAAGAAAAGTTTCCGGCATAGGAAAATATCAGTATCAAAACACAGCTCAGGTGTAAAAACAAGTTTTGCACAGTATTAAAAAATGATCTACAAGACGACAGAAACACTGCAATCTGACTTTATATAAATTATAAAAACTGGGTACTTGGGGTAAACGTTGAATGGCTAGAAAATAAAACCAATTAGGGCCTGCTTAGGTCAATTTGTTACATGTTAAAAGCATAGAACTTTTTCTTTTCAATAAATAACTTTAAAAAAATGTCTCTTAGAAGTGCGCTGAGAACATTATTCCAGAAGAGGAAGGTGGCAGTGTTCTGGGGACAGTATGCGGTCATCTTGTTCATCGTGGAAGCCTGAGGTAAGTCAGGAGGCCATGACTGTTCGCACAGAGACACACATGTGTCAACACGGTTTCTAAGAAAGCTTTAAAGTGCCGAACAAAATGACTTAATCTTAGTACCCACCGTCATGTAAAACAAGCCCTTAACATGTCTGAGCAATGTCACATGTGAATCTATATGTATGTTAATGTGCAGTCTTTCGCCCACCGGAGATGGGAAGTGCTCTTTCCTGCACTTGGCAAGGATTGGTTAAACTTAAGTGATCTCACAAGGTAAAACACAATCATAATGCTACAAAGGAAGCAAGCACACCCCACTGTGAAAAGACAAGCTCGCGTCTGCAACTGTGATGGCATTGACTGCAAGAACCACAAACCAAACACAAAGCAAAACTTCTCAATGTTGCATGCCCCGAAACTCATCACAAAACACGATGCATGCAGGAGGACCGTTCCACCAAGCACATTTACATTAAAGAGTCGTTTGGAGTCTGTGCGAGCAGCTTTGTGGTTAATCTTAAACGTGTCCCTGGCCATAGGTCTCTGCTGTCCTGTTTTACAAAGGTGACCCATGCTAGTGAGAAGCCACACATTGCTTTGAGTGTTTCTTGCCCACACATATACCTCACACATACTGTTCGGCCTCTCCATCTTTGGGGGCTGGTTTAGCTCCCCCACTTTTATTTTCTTCGTTACCCGCTGCTTTTTCTGGGAGAGAGGCCAAATCTTTAAAGACGTCTACATAGTGGCCAAAGCCCGGGCCCCAGTTCAAAAGGTTATCCCAGTTGAAGTTGCCTGCTTGCTGCCCCAACTTCAGGGTGCTGTCTGCAGCCCCAGATATTGCTGCAGAGGAACCCACCAGTCCCCCCTCAGCCCTGCGTCCATGGTACCTCCTGGGTTTCAGTCTGGCTCCATAATTATCTTCATCGTCTGCATCGGATTCGTTGACTTGAGATAACTTGGGCATCCTGGAGGTGTAGACCACAGGCTTCTCCCTATCGTATTCCATTTCTGAGCACGTGAAGGAATCATGGGAGTCACTGTCAGAAGAAGATTCAGGGGCAGGGATGCCATCTGCTGGGTTCCTGGTTCTGGACAGGGGCCTTCTACAGTCTTCCTCGGAAGAGGATCTCCCATGGTCTGCACTGCAGATGCTGGGGTTTCTGGGACGAGGGGTGTTGAGCCTCTCTACCTCCTCGATGGAGAGTCCCACGGGAGGAGAGGATTCTAGAGGGATCTGTGCTATGGGCTGCTTGAGGCGACTCCCGGGTCTTGAGCCATGTGAGGCCATGGCCTGAGGGCTCTTACTTCTCCTGCCCAGTCTGGTGGCATAGTTGAACATGCCGGCCTGGCAGGGGTCCCCATGCATTTCCAGTGTAGCCCCATCGCGCAGAGGAAGGTGCAGTTCTCGAGCTGGGCTGTTCCTGTAGAAAGCCGAGGGTTTGGAGAAAGGAGCTGGGCTGTGCCTGGATAGAGGGTTGGGAGTAGGGCAGGCCGAGTGGCTGAGGGAGCTGGTTCTTAACGCCTGGCCATATGAAGAAGGCTGGTAGGTCAGACTGCTTGCTCCTAGGGGCATAGGAGACTGCCTGGCAAAGCCCAGGGGGCTGTGCCTCTGGATGGAAAACTTAGGCGTATGGCTCCGGAACTGTTTGTAGTGCTGAATGATGTCTGCATCTGAGGGCGCGATACTGCTGGCGTTGTCAATGTCATAGTGCTCAATCTCCTGCTCAGGAGAAGCCAGCGGGGCACTGGGGATGGTCTCTGAGTTGTGGGGGATGTCGGTCTCATCAAAGATTAGGTAGGGGTTCTCTCGCTCGATGATGTCTGGCTTGGGATTCCCCTCAGGTTGCTTCCTGACAGCCAGATCATCCCCATAGGGCGGGATGTTGTCTGGGTCATCAAAAGCAACATTCTCACTGCCCTTTTTCTTCTTCTCCTTTGGCTTCTTCTCCTCTTTGGGGTTTTTGGGCATCTTTCCCCTGCACTGGTTGCATAGAATCAAGCTGAGGACAAGCAGTGCCAGGGCTGTGGCGCAGCTGCCCACAATGGCAGGCACAGCCCACAGGGGTAAGGAGATCTCATCTGGACCCTGAGTCTGGACACATACGTGTCCCCCGGGACTTCCAGCCTTGCACACCTTGCCCTGAGGACAGAGAACACCGAGGCAGGCCACCACCATCTCACAGGTCCTCCCCGTGTGCGACTCTGGACAGCTGCATGTGTAGCCGGAGAGCAGACCTGGCTCACAGCTGCCTCCATTCTGGCAGGGGTGAGATGCGCAGTCACCAGGAGGGACACATTTGTAGGCATACCACTGGTTGATACACAGAAGGTCGCCCCAGCAGGGGTTGCTAGCACAGATGTTGGGACCTCGACATCCGATCTTCACCGAAGGGTCAGTTTTGGAGATGGATGCCAAGCTGTGCTTCCCACTAAAGGGTAGGTTCTCTCCGCCATAGAGCACTGAGGCAATGCAGCCGTTGAAGCCTGTCAGGGAGATACAGTAGGAGGCAATTTAGAGAACAGGGCCCATTTCATCTCTGAGCGTTGAGATCTGAAAAACAGAAGCCCCCCCCCAACCCACAGGGGGAGTTCTGAGCCACGCTCTAGCTCAAAGATGGGCAACCAATGTCTTCTGACACTAACCAGGAGCCATGTAGTTCTCTGTAACACATGGAGAGGGGGAAGGTGTAGCAAGGTCTCCGCATCCAGGACTGTCTTGATACCTCTCTCTGTTTTCATCTATTTAATGATTCATCAGTTTGATTCTTACAGGACAGAGTTACTAAGAGATCAAACTTATTTTATGAACATCAAAAAGAACAAAATAAAAGTCCAATTACTTTAACTGCAAGATTATGAGGTGTGCAATCACTGGCAGTGTGGCCTCTTGTGGCTGGATTGGACCCTTGTAGATTGAAAGAAAAAATTTAGCCCTGGTGTTTGGGGGTTTCCCAGGAGCAGTGACATAACTGTGACACGCTGTGGACATAAATGGTCAGGAGGCAGGAGGCAGAAAAAAAATATCCCAAGGGGTTTGCTAGCAGTGAGTGATTGTGATAGAAACAACTAAAAAGTCCTTCACTGGTCCTCAGAACACAAATGCCAGGAGGTTCCTATCTGAAGGCACAAGAATTTACTGTGACTAACAGACCAGAGGAATCCAGTCTTGATTTCTTACAAAAGAAAATCTATTTAGATTGTGCATATTCTAAAATCCACTATATAAAAGAACCTAACATCTGGAATTTAATTTTTATGCTTTAATTCTATTATCTGTGACATTTTGTGTTTTCCTCTATTTTTATACACCTTCCCAGCCAAGTGACATTTTCCAGCCTGATGTACTCTTTTTGGACTTCCCTAGGATATTGATTCTTGACTCTGCATTCCTGGATTTTGGCTTCCTTTTCTCTTTGTGACGCGTCCTTTTTTTGTGACATTTTGTACTATTTGAAGTTTCACGCCTTCATACTGACTCTTCTTTAAATCACCCTTCCCTTTTAGAGTTACTCAGGGTTAGACATCAGGCTTCCTACACCCTTATCTCAGGGATCAATCTCACACCCATGAACACTCCACTTAAATATTTCCTGTTGACATCTCTTGCCCAAGTCTGTCCTGGGCTAGACTTGTCATCCATTCAATGTCCATTCAGAGGTGCTTCAAACCCATTTGTTTCATAGCAAACGCCCCACTTCCCTGAGGTCTGCTTTTCTCTTCTCTGCAACCCTTCCCTTTCTTGGTGGCACAAACCTTGTTTGGAATGAAAACTCACAATTCTCCATGATCTTTACTGAAAATGGACTCTAGATTATGGGTCTGTCTATTTTGACTTTACATCTTGGCCATCCCATTAGAACTCAAACAGTACCTTTCCATACAACAGTGCCTTCCAGATACTGGCTGCTAACACCTGGGTCCTGGGACTCCCCCATCTCATCCTTGAAACAGCCTGAATGATGGTCAATATTATCATTCAATAGTATTAAAGGATGGTCAATACTTATTAAAATTTTAATTGCTCTTCACTGTTCTGCAAGTAAAATATACAAGTCCACACTTTCAACCTAGAACACCCCCTTTTATTCTCCCTTTTCATTATCTGCCTCACTCTAGCTGCCCACGAGCTACTCCCTGCCCTTGGCCCCCCTTTGTTAACATGTTTCAACAATTAAATCTGACACTCTTGCCCTCCTTCTCGTTTAAGAACACATGGTTTCCCCAAGTTCCTTGGTATCACTGACTTAAAGTAATATCTACAACCTACAAGGACCTGGTGGATATTTCTTGCCCCATCTCCTGTGTTACTTTGGGAGACTGGCTTTGATGAACACAGGAGTGAATGGACAAAGGCCTTGAGGACGAGCCCAGCATCAGAGAAGCCCATGCCTAAATCAGAACTCATCAGTACAGACGAAAGCAGTTAATGGAAGCAATGGTGCTCCATCACAATCTCCTAAAGACAGTTATGCTCATTAGAAGAGTCATAACCCCCAGTATCAGAAATCCAACTACCCCTATAAAAAACTACACTGTGATGAAATTACGCTGTGGAAGACGGTCGTATAAGATAAATTAGACTTTACCCCTATTCCAACACCCGTTTGCCACAAAAATCAGCTACATTTTGAAGGAGCAGATTTTCCTTCGCTTAGTCAGCCTTCCGGATATACTAGGCGTTTACCTGTCTGAGTGTCTCGATGGGCTTGCTTGGGAGGAATTCCTCCCAGAGACATGGAAAGCACCTCAATGCCACCAAAGTCCTGTGTGGGGTGGATGACATCTCTGTTGTATATCCTGTCCACCGACAGTGTGGTGGTGCTTCCATTCTTGGAGATCCGGAAGGTGTGCCAATGGCCATCCGCAATGTACGCTTCCGGAATGCTTCGCTCCACTTTCCCGGCGATACCTGCATCTGATGTGAAGTGCACTTTGCCATTCTTAATCTGGAAAATGCATTAAAAACAATGCATGCATCAAACATGATATCCTTAAATTAAAAATGATGCATTTAAAACATTAGCCAACCTAAAAGAGTTGTAATGGAATAGAATGAGGAGACTGTGCCATTATAACACGCTTACATATATCATCTCTGTAACTTTAGGCAACATACTTACTTACTAATTCTAACAGTTTTTAATTTTATAATTAGTTTCCTGAGAGGCCTGTAACTTTCCAGAACAAAACTGAAATATTGAAGACTAGGTCTCTCAAATAATTGACGCTATTTATGATTATTTGTATTTCAAGGACAGAGGGAAGCATGTTAAATCAATAAGTTTAGTAAAAAGGCTAGAGTAGCCAAAATAAGTAAATAAATAACCTTGCAAAACCAAAAAGTGAATGAGAAGCTCAAAGGCAGAGTAGTTGAAAAACAATGACAAAAGTAACTTTCCCTTCGTGTGCCATAACAATGGAATTTTAGACAAAAATGGAGCTCATTATTTTATTTCCAAGGTGGAATAGCATAAAGTAACAAGGGGATTTGGCCATGACTTCACTACAGCTGTCTCTTCAATTTATCTAAAGGAATTTGATTTCTTTCAGTTCACCTAGTACAACACTGGGTAACAGGACACTCCAGTTCCCAACTTGAAAGTTTCCAGTATTATGAGCTGACCCTTCAGAAAATGAATAATTTGTAAGGCAAGAAGAGCCCATGGATCAGAGAGCACATTCCTGTCCCTGCTGCCAGACTGGCCTGATGTCCAGGCAAAGAGATGCAGTGACCCAGGATTGACGGAAGGCAAATCATGGATCAGTTTCATGTGTCACTCAGCTCAGACACTATGTCTATATGCAAGAACCACTTCCAGGAAAACTAAAAGTCAGTTCATTTTCTCTTTATACAAAAGTCATATAGTGATATTTTAGTGTGATATTTCCAGATTTTAAAAAAATTACTTTTCATAGACTGAGAATTGGCCCAGTGGGTAAAAGTGCTTCTTTAAGGACTTGAGTTCAAATCCCCAACATCCACATAAAAAGCTGGACACAGCTATGTGCCCCTGTAACCCCAGCACTGAAGGGCAGAGATCTTGAGAGATTTCTTGCTAGAAAGCTTAGCAATATGTGAGGCTTCCAGCTCAAATACCTACCCAACACAATAAGGCAGGGGACAAAAGAAGACAGGAAATGTCTTGCTATGGCCTCCAGTGTATGCACCTGCCCCATGTGCATCTATCACACACTTGCACACTACATGTATATAATACATACATACATACATACATACATACGTACCTTACATACATATATATATATATATATATTTAGAGAGACAGAGATAGATAGATAAATAGATGATAGATAGATAGATAGATAGATAGATAGATAGATAGATAGATAGATAGATAGA
>CAJQZJ010004856.1:2989334-3053082 GCA_907164525.1 Lophiomys imhausi | reverse complement strand
AGATAGATAGATAGATAGATAGATAGATAGATAGATAGATAGATAGAAGCTAAATTATCGGAGCAGAAGTGTTCTGGGATTCTCCCCTCATTATTTTAACTATCTCCTCATGTACTCGAATCACCCAGGATCTCTTTCACCCAACAGCTTTGCTCATTTCCCCCTTATGGACATCAATTTGCATGTGTATGTGGGAGGGGGGATGTGGGATGTGTGTGTGTGTGTGTGTGTGTGTGTGTGTGTGTGTGTGTGTGTATGTGTGTGTGTGAGAGAGAGAGAGAGAGAGAGAGAGAGAAAGACAGAGACAGAAATAGTTCAACAAATAAAGGGCTTAAAAAAGAAAGAAATGGCAAGGTGAGCCAAAAGAAACAAAAGCATGGTTCTTGGCTGGCCAGCAGCTGACATCAGAAGAGTGTAATCTGTCCCCGCCTTCCTCAGCCTCACTCCAGCAGACCCTGTCATCCCCTGCCCATTGAGGCTACTTTCTGAGTCTGGTTGATCTTTTCTACTGGTTACCTTTTCTTTTTCTACTTATTTTACTTGCCAAGGTCTTAGTTTTGAAAACATGCTGCTCACAATTTTCTCATTAAATGTCATGGCTGCTCGTCACTGGTTATTTCACCTAATTCTTCTTTTAGCTCTGTGACACCATGTTAAGGAGGTACAAGCTGCTGGTCCTGTTGAACTCCACAGTGAGTTCCACAAGCCCTAATCTTCAGCTGCTTCCTTATGGAAGCTCTCATTTCTTCAACTTGATTGTACATTGACTGAATTTCTTGGATGAAGGAAACTGCACACAGCAATGTGTCACATGTCATTCAAACAGCTTGGGGACTTCTCATGCGAAAACCATAGTGTGGCCTCTCCGAATGGAGGTGCTTTGAGCAGAGTTCTCTAAGGATCTCCTGGCAGCAAGGAACTGTATTCTAGGAAGCAGAATCCATCTTCCTGTAGTCCTGGCTCCTTAGGTCAGGGCTCTTTCTATACCTTCTGCCTTTATTGCTTCTAATTCACTTTTGAATGGAAATTATAGACAGCAAATTTGAACATACTTCAAACTGTTCTGTTTCACAAGTTATGTTAATTCATGAACCAGGGTATTGTCTAAATAATGAAGGAAAAGTGAACATTTGAAGATGTCCTTGTAGGAAACCAGGGCTCAAATTCCGCATGGACTGACATTTCTGACCACACAGTTCTCCGTCAGGGGAACTGTATGTATTATAGGATGCTCACTTCTGATCTCCAGCAACTACATGGTAGTAACACTATCACCCCTCCAATGAAAAATAATTCCAAACACGGCTGAATGGCGATAGGGGATAAAAATCATCTCCATCTAGAAACAAGTGGGTTAAGACAAATGGGCTAAGGGAAATACAAGTAGATCAATGCTTAAGATAATTCGTGATTAACAACAATTCTCCATCTTCAAGGCATAGTCTCCATGCTGTATTTTGCTTACAGTAGGAGGCAAGCCATGCAGATCTTATCAGGCAGAACAGACTTGACCACCTTTCTGTGCTGCCTACCTGGCAGTTGCCTCTACTTACAACAAGACAAAGGTGTTTACAAACTGGCCCTCTCAAATATTTGTTACTGTGGCCCAGACCTTGGGAACATTGCAGGTGTATGGTATTGGATCACTGCCAAGCAATGGCTGGAACTCTAAGGCTATAAAGAAGGGGACAGAAGTCATGGGAGAGGCAAGCACCTAGAGCAAGCACGAGTCATCAGTTGGGACATCAAGGGCTCCTTCCTCACCTTCACCGTGGTATAATTGCTGCTTTCCTGGATATGGAGCAAAACACCATTCTCACTCCGAGTCCTGAACTTTACTTCCAGACTATCGACACCAAAAGGCTCCAATGTGGCATCCCGTATGCTCTGTGTCAACAAGTATTCCCGCTTCTCATTCTGGCTCATGTGATAGTCGAGGCGTCCTTTGCCTTCTAGTGACAAGGCAGTGTCTGGAGTGACAGCTGAAAGCCAAGATGGAAGCAGGAAAACTGAAGGCATTCACTAGACTTTTTAGAGCATTCATCAGAGTGGCAAAAAGTATTAAAAATGACAAAAAAAAACCTTCAAGTTTCTAAAACCATTGTCCCTGGTCCTGGTCTGAGAAACAAATTTCCATTTGTGAATAATTATGTAAGTGTATTTCCAATAGTTGAGTCCTTTTTGAATCTGTGAAACATAAAACTCCTGATGACAATCATTAATCACTTGGAGACTCGTCATTCAAACTCTTTGCTACAGGTCAGAAAGTCTGGACATGGAAGACACAGCCAACTGCTAAAATGCACAACTCAAAACTTGAATCTTGAAAACTTCAATGCATTCCTGAAATTATTATGCAAATATGTTTTTGCAGTTGGAAATCTTTGAATCTTTAGTCCTTATTCCCCCCATTCTCTGAATTTTAGAAATATGGACCCCCAAAAGTCTCCAGTCCAATTTCTATTTGTAACTAGCTCTACCTGCAACCACCATCATGGACGGCTCATCATCAGATGCCGTGACCTGGTAACAGGCTGTCAGTCCGGTAGTGAGATGTGTATGTCATCATAACCAATAACACAACTCAGGAAGGGACACCGAGGAAACGGAAGACGGGTAACTCTGCATTAGGTGTTACACTCTAAATGCATAAACATAATAATATGGGCAGAAGTATGTCTAGATTTACAAACATGAGTTTCAGGCAGCTCATGGAAGAAATACCATGTGATAACTCATTTCTTTCTTTTTCCCCTCCCCTCCTCTATTATAGTCAAGATACTAAGATGCATCTATTCTGTCTGCCTCTAAGATCTTTTGGGTTGTAATATGTTCCAATGTTATCACTCATTTCTCTTCATTGTATTACAGTAGCAACAAATGTTTCCTTAAAAAGTCACCAGGTGCCTGTGGATGAATTAAATAATCACTCATTTCAAATTAAAACAATTCTCATAAAGGCAGCCCCAAGGGCTCAGGGTAGAATAGAATGAACAGCTTTCAATTAGACAGCAATTCTTTGCTGATGGTTTGAATATTACTAATGTCTTGATCACCATAAGATTGGGGTTTAAATGGGAAGTCATTAGTGAGAAAATTGAGTTAACACAATTCAAAACCAACTTAAAAAACACTGTAACTTTTATTTTTTACACATAAACTATCATATGATGTTGTAGCTGTCTGTTATTAGATGATAAGGAATGTCAATTTTTTTCTGACAAATATAAATATCTGACCAGAGAAATATCACTCAACGGTAGACAATATTGATCTACAACCTGAATACAGCTGCTGCCTTTTTAAATTTTCCTAACTTCTCAATATGTGACATAAAATAACCCATGATAAATTTATGAGGTGAAAGTAAACATTTGGTTAAACCTATCTCTTTGATTCTTCAGATAAAAAACCAACCGTCATTGTATTTTACCCCATCTTGCAGGCACACTTAATGTTTGCCGTGCTACAGTCAAAACACAGCGGCGTGCTTAGATGCGCATGTTTGTACTTTCTAGGGCGGTGGTGGTGCCCCATGAAGGAGAAAACAGAGACCTACATTTCTCACAGAACTTCCCAGTAAGGCCCTCCATGCACTGACACTGCTGCCATGACCAGAAGTCCACACAGGTGCCACCATGTTGGCAGGGGTTGCGAGCGCACGTGCCTTCTAGTCTAGGACACCTACAAGAGAGTCACAAAAAAAAGAGGGATGAAGTACCAAACTGGAAGAAGGAAACTTCCAGACATAATTAATTGCAGGTTTGCACTATAGGAAGGGCCTTCTTCCAGCTACCCTGCAGCAATTAACACAGTCTACCTCATACCAAAGGAGGAGGCTATATAAAAATAAGTTATACAATGACAACCAAAGGAGAAAACTTCCATAGTGATGTAATGGTCCATAAACCCTTGATTGACATGGTCCAGAGGTACATATTACTTAGGTCCATGTGCACCCCACAAAGACACTTGTAATGAAGTCTTATTCATTTCCCATTTACAAGCCAGGTATGACACCAGGCATGGACATAATAGGATGAAATAAACCCACAGAGTCACGGAGAGGGCTTTCCTTTTTCCGTATGACTAACAGACACTAAAGAGAAGAGGCGCTTATGTAGTTTGTTAGACAGAGATTCAATGTACAAATTTAAGAGTGTAAGAGAGTAGGAAGGCTCCTTTTTCTTTAGGTTCAGGTTAAAGGAAGTACTTTTGTATTGAGATCTTGAAGTGAGGGATGAGGTTTGTAAGATCATTCTAGGCTAAGGAAACAGCAGTGTGAAGTCCTACTAGGAACTAGGAACACTGGATGTGGGAAACAGCAAGAACAGAGTGACCTGGAAGAGGGGGTGGGCAAGTTCCAAATCAGGCCACATCACCTGTCAATCAGGTAAGGACTCAACTGGAGACTTCTAATGCCCAGAATCTAATTTGCATTTTTAATGATAAGAAATAAGATCTTACTGATCAAGGATGCCTTGTGCTGCCAGAGCCTGGCTTGGCTCCAGGGGTCGTCCGTTGACGGCAAACTCCATTATACAGCCCACAAAGTCATGGCTCTCCACATGCCCCCTACGCTGAAGGATTGGCTCCAGGGACCTAATTCCTCCAACAGTGACTCGGTTTGGCTGAACATCAAGAGTCCTGTGTGAACAAGAAAGAGTAAAGATCTCAAAACCAACACAACACATTTCAGCCAATTACTTAGCCTTTCCAGAATGAACGCTTCAAGTCAACACCCAGCCTCAAAGCAGGTGCTCTCAGGATTGCTTGGCTTTCATATCATAAAGACAACGAAGCTCATGAAATTGTATTTTCAACCATACAAATGGCATGCATATGGCCATGTTGCCAGAAAAAAAAAAATGAGCCTTCTAGAAAAGATCCAGTGCACAGAAAGAGAGACATAATTTTACAGGTTCAGCATTTCTCTAAGGCGATGGCAAGCCCTGCAGCATGTTGGTAAAAACAATGGGTGGTAGGTCCCTGTGGATCTCTGCTTCTCTCTCCTGTCAAAATCCTTTATGACTGTGATTGGCCAATTCTGCAATTCAGCTTGAAGTGCTATTAGCAGGCACGCATTAACTACCACACAAACATTCAGAGAATGCGTCTGAATGAGAGGTGATCATGCCGTACACTCATGCAGAATTCAGGAAACATGAAACCATTTCATGAAAGAAAGTCTAAGCACTTCTGGCTGCATCCCTTATCCTGGACTCTTTCACTTTGTGATTTTTTTTAAACTCAGCATTAAAATCGTATTTCACTGATGTTAATTACTTTATAGTATGGTTATCTCTTTGAGGAAGAATAGAAGTGGTCGGTCTGGAGAATAACTATTTTAAAGTTTTTGTAACTCTCGATTTCAATATTGATAAGAATGATTTTACTTACCAGTCATCTGAAACCGCCACATTGCTGACAGTGCAGTAGCCTGGCTCTTGGTTCTCAGAGCAGGAGTCCACAGTTAAAGAAGCTGCCTGTAAGCAAGAGTCGGGGGACAGTCACAACAGGCCTTCTGATGACATCAGCCTCTCCAGTAGACACTGCCAGAACTGTTCTCATGTGGGGACAACTGAAATGATTGCTACTATGCTTTTCTTCATTTAATGTATACATAACACATCATATAGCTTGCTTCACATATGGTTATGGTTGCAGATCTCCCTGATCTAATTGATGTGTGTGTGTGTGTGTGTGTGTGTGTGTGTGTGTGTGTCTGTGTGTGTGTGTGTGTGTGTGTGAATGCTGCTGCTTTGAAATAGTTCCCTCCTTCTGTCTCACTTATACAAGAAAGAAATAAGAAGCCTTAGTCTTTCTGGAAAATATCAACTCTATGAGATTATAATTTTAATAAAAGTATCTGTTCTACAATCCAGCATCCTAATAAATCTTTCAAGTTTTTATTCAAAAGACTTATTCTATCTATCATATTTACAAAAATATTATGAAAATATTCCATATGTACTATAAAATGTGACCATCTATGTTTTAAACATTTTTTTTCTTGTTAATTGAAAATAATCATTTCCACGCAACCTATTATGATCATGGTTTACCCTCACCCATCTCACTGTAAAAACATACAAACACCAAGTAAATGCCCTCATTGATGTTAAGGATTATTATTTCAAACAACAGCAGCAAACGCCTGTTTCAACAGAATGCATTTCTCTATGATGGAAACTTCTCATCAGGGTTTCAGTCACTGCCAGCAGCCATTGCCATGCAGGCTGAGGACCACAGCCCTCCAGATGGTGCTTCCTGTGCAGTCAGTGTATGGACACAACATCTGATCAGTAAAAAGCCCCCTAGTGTGTTGAGAAGACCCAAGAAGCTTATTGAAGCCAGTCTTCCCTATGGGCAATGGACAAGGAGAATACTGTTGGGAGAGAGAATGCTGCATTTCCCCACAGTTCTGTTCTTCAAAGTGAGACTGATCACTACTCCCTAACCATCAGTAAAGTCACCAAATGCCAAGGCTTTCATATTTTGTCAATAGCATTGTGAGTGTGAAGTTCAGCATTTCCATTATAAAACTGACCAGACAGCCCAAGTTAGAGGGAACTCAAAACCATTGGCAATGGCGGACTTAACTCCTCCCCTGGTACAGAGAAAGGATTCTTCCTAAGTGTATTCTAATGTCATGGCACATCCATCTGAGGGAAACACAAACACAGTACTGCCCATGCATGACTGTGGATCATGGGATTGATTTTAATAAATAGTGGAAGTGCCACAGGGCCATAAGCAAGTTCACCAACACACCTCACTTACAGGTAAACATGGCAGACATTAAGTTCCCTGTCTTAAAAATGAGGCCACGTGCATGATGGATGCAAATGATTTCACTTTCTCAACACTGCTTATGAATTTTAGGGGCTGCCCATCAATGTGGTTGTTTTGTTTGGAGGGAAAGTTTGAAAACTTTTATATAACCTTACATTTCAGAAATGATTAAGAGTCCATGTATCACTATTGCCCACTGAGTATTAAAATACTAATATTTAAACATACTATTTATTTGCTTTTAATATATCTAACAACTATTAAAATCTGCAGAAACTCTTGTGAGCTGCATGAAGTTTTTTGTTTTTCGGGTTTTTTTTTTTTTCTCTTTCCTCTCAAGTAAACTCGTAAGTGTTAGCACGTTTTGGAAAAAAAAATTGACCATTCTTATCCCATGTCAAGATACTCATGCCCCACTTTGTTTATTCCTTGGCCTGTTATCTCAACAAGTAAGAGACACTTTAAAGCAGCATTGTGCTTCAGAGAAGCACTTGATGCCCTTCTGGGAACACATTTCTGCATGGCAACTATGCAAAGTATGGATATTAGAGAGCCCAAAATCCTTTTACAAAATATGCAGTGATCATACAAGGACCAGTGAATGTCTGGTCAGCTCTGCTGGGCTTGTATATTGGGCTTTCTCAAGCTGTAATATATTTTTCTCCTTTGTAAAAGCTTGGTGATAACAATCAAAGAAGATCTAAAGGCCATAGTCATTCATGCAATTTGATCTTTGGAATTCTTTAAATAGTAATCAAACACAACCTCAAAATAATACATTTTCTAACAAATATGTCCCTTCTTTTCATGTCAGGTAGAGTGCAAATGGAGACATTTTTGATCTGGCTATAGGATGATTGCAGCCTAGAGGCTAGTTATTTTGCCAGTTTCCAATTTTGCCAATTGTTTTTAAATGTATAATGTAAGAGATTCAAAATCAAATAGGAGGGGTTTTTGGTGAATTTTCTGAAGTAAGGACACATTTTCCCACTGTGGCCAACTTAATAATGACAGAAATATTCTCTTCACATTTAGTATTACTGAAAACTTGTTGGCCATCATCCACCTCTGGCTGCAGCCATGGGTAAATGTCCTCAGCAGGTGACTGTGGTTGTGTCTTACAGTGAGGTGGAAGGCTGATAAAGAATTGTCCAAAACATTGTGACAAATATTAAATATTATATTTTTCTAAGTTTTGGCAAGTTTCAACCTCTTTTGTCCTTACATTGTTTCTTTGGTTAGAGTAATGATACTCTAGAAAGAAAAAAAATTGTCATTTTAAATATCACTCTAGGTTGCCTTTAAACCTCTGAGTAATGTGAGCTGATAATGCATAGGCTGTTCATTTCTTATCCATCAATTTTTTTTTTTTCTGGGACATCAGCCTAGTTAACAAGAGCCAAAGAAAAATATCACTCTAAGGCTACACAATAAACAGGTGAGTTATCCTTTAATGTAGACCTATATATGTGCCTCCCAGGAGGGCTGGCTGACTGGCTGCAGAGCAGTGCAGGGAAGCAGAGGGAGGAGAGATGCCTACCATGCCCGCTCGCCTCGCAATCACCGTGTGGAATTGTCCATCTGACACCTTCTTCATAGTGGTCAGTTTGTATGTGCCGCTGCCCAGATTGTACGAGAATCTGAGTCTTTCTTCAGCAATTTCCAGTGCCAGGAACTCTGCTCGCTCTCCTGTCTGGTTGTCATAGTTATAAAGCAATAAGGCATGACTTTTGATAGTCGCAAACTTGACATAAATATAGTTGTTGTTGGGGTCCAGGCTGGGAAACTCCATGTACGACAGTTCCTCAAATCCATAGCTGTCCATCTCACAGTGCTTCCCAAAGACACCTGCAGGGGACAGAAGGACATTAAAGCCAAACACTGCTTTCTTAAGCTATCCTTAACAAAATATTTCCAGTAATAATAATGAATCATGCAATTATAAATGTCATTATCACCACCCCTATCTCAAGCACTATCCAAAGTTGCCACTCTTACAACCAGAGTAAGCTCGGAGGTCATGCTTGGCATGAAGGGGGCCATGCTCACAGCAAAAAGAAGACACAGAAAAGCATATGACTTATGGGAGACATGTAATGCTGATGCTGTTCGGTGAGTTAGGAATTTACCTAAGTGTGCTTTGATTTTAAAACTTAAAGACAATGGGAAGGAGTATGTTTGAGGAGAGTTCTTTCCCAAATTACATTGAAAATTAGTTTGCTGATGTTCACAAAACCTTACTATGCTATAATATTCAACCATACTTTTCTCCTAAAATGTAATTTTATTCTTTCTGTTTTATTTTATTTTATTTTATGGACACAGGGTTTCGCTTTGTAGCCAAGGCTCTACTGGAACTCACAAAGATCCTCCTGCCTCTGCCTCCTGAGTGCTGGGATTAAAACCATGCACCACTAGGAAGGCCACAGTGCATAATTATAATTCTTCAAAACCATGCTAATTCAATAGAGGACAGTAGACTTGGTTGTTTTGCCTTAAAATTCCAGTCCCCGATTGAATGCTATTTTCCAGGGTCACACAATAAGGAAAAGCCATGCTGCCGCGAGCACAGAAGTCACTGGCTTAACTTTTGCTTGTTTGTGAGTCACATTGTTTTATTTTGTGCGCGTGGTTCTTTTGCTTCCCTTAGAAGATGTCTGTGCACACCTCTATCCTGGCACCCACCAAGGCCAGAAGAGGGCGTCAGATGCTCTAGAGCTAGAATTCCAGCTGACTGTGGGCCACCTTTTAGGTACTGTGACTCAGACAGGGGTCCTCTGGGGGAGTAGACAGCACTCCAGGCACTGAACCAACCATCTGTGTCATTTAAACTTGCTTTGGGATCAGTCACAGGAGGCCCATTGAGAGGGACTTTGGACGTTTCTGTTGGTTTGCAATATCTTTTTCCAACTTTATCGATGCGACCACACTAGGCAAAATGCTTTCTCCACAGACACTGGTAGATGTGGCTGATGACGGGAATGTAACCCATGATAGCCGTCACGGTTTATTTTCCCCTTTAGAAAGGTGTCATTCTTTAGTTTGGATTTAATACCTACTGTAAATGCATTCAAGTTAGCGTCTGGGAACTGTTCACTTCTAAGGAGTGAATTCCACTATTTCACAGAGTGGCTGCAGTTTAACCAAGGTAACAGAACCATGGAAAGTGGAGAAAAACTTCAAAGTCATATACATTGATCTTGCTTAACTGTTTTGACTGTGTCACATATAATATCCAATCTTTGAGATAAAATAGCCTAGAAACTTTTGCAATATCTACTTAGGTTTTCTTGTCGTTTTCTGTCCAGACAAGGATGCAAGTTGGTAAAAATGACTAGGAAACATGTATATCTTTAAGCCAAAGTATCTTAAGCCAAAGCTAATAAAGAGAAAAATCAGAGGAATGATTACATAAATGACATATTATATACACAGCTTTAATATGCCATTAATTTACATCTACATTATATTTTATGCATTTGTATCACATATTATTTAAACAAATAAACAATAATACTCATATATCAATTAGAAATTATTTTGCACATTATTTCTGTAAGTAAGAATAGCTGAAGCTAAATAAAAAGCAAAGATAAATAATTTATACCATGTGTTTCTGTGGGTCTTTTCTTGTTATATTATAACTAATGCACAAAAAGATATCTAAAATTTGAATGTAAGTGAAGTTTACAGACATTAGGTGATGAGCTTCACATTTGTATTCATAAATTCACTGTATTTTCAAATATGAATTGTATGTACAGATTTTATTAAGAAGATTTTTATTATTTCTGTGAAAGGGTAATCTTCCATCTTCTAAATATAAAAATAAATTTTCTGTTCCAAATATCTGTGTGAAATAAGCCAGATAAAGATCAAGAGACATTATAAAACTACTTTAAAGATATGTACTCCCAAATCTCTTGTTAGAAGATTATTCTATAATTATAAAATATTAAGAAATTATGTTATCTAGAGATACATCTAATATATAGTATATATACAAACATATGGAATAGTTTACAGGTTGCTGTGTGACTACACACAAACACATAGCCCTTGCATATATGTGGCATATCCAATAACAAAATAACAAAATTCTAAGGACTAAAATCTCACAGGCTAGGTCATGTTATAAAGCCTGAGACAAGCTGTTTTTCATAAAACACTATCTATCAATCTATCTATCTATCATCTATCTGTCTTCATCATTATCATCATCTATTAATTATCTATCATCTAGCTATAATATAGGTATCATCTTTCTATTATATATCTGCCTATCATCTATCTATCGTCTATTCATCTATCATCTACTTATCTAGCATCTACTTATCTACCTATTATATGTATATGTATATGATACATATATGAATCTAACAATGTGTCAAATGTAAAGAGCAAATTTCTCGCTACTGAGACTATAAATGGAACAAATTTTTTCCAGCTTCAAAACCCTAGGGAAGCTAGTGTTTGGGGTACGTGTGTCACCATTCTGTGTGTCACCACCCCAGGTCTTTGTTTGAGTCATTTCCATCTGCCACTTCTTTTTGTGTGTGTCACCCACATTCAATTTAAGAAGGCAAATTATGTTTCCTTCTAATTCAGTCTGTGCAGCTTGGAATGATGTATTGGAATTCCAAGGTTTTTTATTTTGTTTTTCTTTCTAAATGCTTCTACATTTCAGCAGTGCTTTTGGGTTTTGCCTTTGGAAGGAATTAGGTGGGATCTGGACTGCCAGCTTCATGTCTACTCTAATTTATAGTGTGCTGTTTCTCTTCCCCTAGGGATGTCTGAGGGGCAAGGGAAGGTCCATTTTAGTCCCAAGGTATGCCAGCAGTCCCTCCAAATACTGTGGATTTTATATCAGCACCATATGGAAAATTATCTTACTGTTTGGCATTAATTGTTCCATGTATGCGTATTTGCTATTTAAATGGCGAAGAATGCTAACATCATAAACACTCTGTCAGTCACTTGAAAATTATTTTCCACTTTCCACTCCAATTTATTTGTCTTTTCTTCCAAAATACAAGTTAAATCATGAAGCTTGACTGTGGGATCCCAAAGAAATAGCTTTGCAGGAGAGCTGAGGAAATGGGTTTTCATACTGACAGGCTTTTTGTCTAATGAGCATTGTTGATGAGACCCTAAGAAATGTGGTATTGGACTGATACCAGCCATGCCCACAGGTAGCAAACAACACCTGTTTTCCAGTCACGCCATCATGGGTGGTTCTATGCCAAACTTTTCTGATTTTGAATAAACCGCTTAATTTATGAGCCTCAGAAACACTGGTAAAATTTATTTTTCATAATTCTGTTTTATTATTATCATTAGTATAATGATTATTATTATTGGTGGTGGTGGTGGTGGTGGTGGTGGTGTGTGTATGTGTGTGTGTGTGTGTGTGTGTGTGTGTGTGTGTGTGTGTTTGTGTGTGAGAGGTGGGGGGACGTGTATGCCACACATGCATGTAGAGGCAGAGGGCATCCCTGGGGAGTCCACCATTCTCTCTCCACCACAGTCCCATAGACTGAGCTCAGGTGACAGAGGTTTACATAGAAAGCAATTGCACCCACTATGTCATCTAAATGGCCCCATAGCTACATTTTCACATCCCATTTCTAACATTATTTCAGTGCCATGCTTAATCATAAAAAGAAACCTAAATCAGAGTGTTGAGTTTTCGACAGTGAGTGGCTCCACTGGTTACTCAGTTCCTCTCTACAACCAGCACAACTACAGATCTCTGGCCCATTGAGCAGTGGGAACCCAGGAGGAAAGGCAAAGAAAACAACCTCATCCTCCCTGGAGACAGAAAAGTCCCTGCAGATGGAATCCAGCTTCTGAAGAGAGGTAAAGAAACCTTAAATAAATGGAATAATCACAGTTGCTTGCTGCCCTATTTCTGGGTCACTTTGGGGGACTATTGGAAAAAATCAGTACAAGTTGTATGAAGTTCTGATGATATTCATCCTCAAGAGAACATGATGATAAGAGCTTTCTTTTCTTAAAGATATTATAGCACATAATTTATTAGTTAGGGTCTTATTTTCTTTTTTTGTTGTTGTTTATTTATTACTTCAAGTTACATCTCCATCACAGTCCCCTCTCTCCAGCCCTTCTGATCCCACCCTCCCGCCCTCTTCCTCCTCTCCCACCTATTCTACTCCTCCAGAGTACAGTGTCCCTACATATCAGCCCCCCCTCAGTTCAACAGTCATATGAGTGTTAAGAGCTTCCTTTTGCACTGGGGGCCTATATGGCAAGTCTATTAGGGCAAAGTGTCCAACTAACAGGTGACAAGGTCTATGTTCCTATTCCTTTTGGTGTGTTGGTTGTAGGATAGTTATCCTGTACTATATGGCTAAAATCCAATTATAAGTGAATAGATGCCATGTGTATCTTTCTGAGTCTGGGTTAGCTCACTCAGGATGAGATTTTTTAGTTCCATCCATTTGGCTGCAAATTGCATGATTTCGTTGTCTTATTAGCTGTTGAGAATTATCTATAAAGGCCTAATATACATGTAGGTTGCAGACTCATCTGATAGAAACGGCTGGATTAGTGTAAAAGAAAAACAAACAAAAATACTTTGACTGTTCTTGGAGATTTGAGGTAGAGTTGAAAGTGTTTGGAAGGTATTTTAGTTATTAAGTTCCAGGCTGAAAGAAGGTGTCCATAAGGATATTGAGGGTTTTTTTTTCTAACAATAATTAAAGTGATGTACTCAATAGCATTTCCAAAATTATCCTTTAAAACAGCATTAAATGTTTCATTTTACTAAATCTCCTTGTGCAAAATGATTAATATTCTCTTAATCATGCATTGCCATAGTAAGATTGTTCACCTATGCATAAATACATATATTTTATCAGTAGGGACAGGTTCTCTTGTAATCCAGGCACACCTTGAACTCCCTATGCATCTAAGGAAGACTTTGAACATCTGATCCCCCTGCCTCCTCCGTTGCATGCTGGGATTGTAAGAGTGCACCACCATGGTGTGCTGACAGTTCAACCCAAGGCTCCATGAATACCAGACAAGCACTCTCGCTACTGAGCCACACCCCAGAGTCTGTGTCTAGATCAATGCAGCAATGGATAGATTGTACTCACCAAATGGACAATGGCAGTAATATGACTCCACACTGCTCTGACAGGAGCCACCATTGAAGCAAGGATTGCATTCACAGTAATTGACAGAAGATTCACACATTTTTCCTAAAATGTATCAAACTTGTTAATAAATCTGAAAATAAATGTGCTCACCAAATTCACTGTAACTACATACAAAACCTCAGGACCAAATCACAGAGGAGTGACACAGAAGTCCATCTACTCAGTAATAGGATGCTGGGATCATACGTCACAGTTCTGTGTCTTATCCAGATGTGCTATTGTAAAGGCATATATAATTTGTATAATTTACATAACCACCTCAAAGAGAGACCTATTTTCAACAGAATTTATGGTGAGAACTTTTTAATTATTTCCCTGACTTTGTTCCTCATGTTGAGATTTGCACTTTCATCTTGACACCCTGAAAATGGAGTTTAAACTTTTACAACATTCTTTCCATTATAAGAATTTCATTGACTCAGACTTTTAAAAGGGAGAATTAATGTGATTGAGCTTGTCATGCTACATCTTTACCTCTCAAAAAAAAGTTCCTGAACTTATTCGACCCCTTGTGTAAAGCAGAATAGGAAATAAGAAAACCCATCAATCATATTTTGAGCTCTTTCATTGATTCCCTAGCATAGGCTATACACACTTAGTCTTTTTCTGAAAGAATAATACTACCCTGCATATTTTCAGCATATAAATGCTGTTCTTGTAGATGTTGTTAAATCAGATGCATTAATACACGGCCAGGCAGAGAGTGGGTGGAGAGTAGAAGATAAGGAAACAGGGAGCTGCCTGAACGTGGAGCTTCCTTTGTCATCGCTGAGATACCTCCACATAAAAGAAAGCATACACAGGTCACAATAGGCCCCTTAGAAGCCTGAGGTTAACGCTGTTGGTTTTGGACATGTGTGTGAGGAACTTTCCAGATGCTGTTCACAGATGTGAATATACCCACCCTAAAGTGGATGGTACCATTCCAAGGACTGGAGCCAAGGACCGAACTGAAAGGGAAACTGCCCTTAGCACCAGAAACCACCTCTCTGCTTCCCTAGCTGTGGTTGTGAGAAGACCTACAGCCCCTTCTCCTGCTACTGTGACACTCTGAACTGTGAGCCAAAGTAAGCCCTCCCCTCTTTAAGTTGCTATTTTGACACAGGAACAAGAGAAATGATTAATATTAATATGGAAGTGAGTTTCTTGCCTGAGAAGTGACAGATGATGGCAGTAACCAATCAGGCCTTCTGTGGGAACATTCTATATTTTGGTAGCCAAAATGCAGTGTCTAAATCCTGTCTTGTTTTGTTGTTTACTTCTATGTAAATTTGACAAAACTGTTCTATACAGTTAAAGTACTATTTTAATATGCCTATTAGAAGATTGCTATTTTTCCATTTCTAAGAAACAGTGAGACAGTGTAGTCTTTAGTTAATTTCCATTTATCAAAATTAGAGTCTTAATTATTATATGAATCTTCAACAAATCTGTTTCTCTCTCTCTCTCTCTCTGTGTGTGTGTGTGTGTGTGTGTGTGTGTGTGTGTGTGAATGTGTGTGTGTACATGTATATGTGTATACATATGCTTATGTAGGCCACAGGTCAATGCCAGGAGTCTTCCTTGATGGCTGTCTACCTTAGTTTTTGACAGGCTATCATTGAACATGGAGGTCAAAGCTGACTAGTCAATTAGCTCTGCCTGCCTTGCCTTCTCCAACTCTTGGATTACAGACACATCATCACACCCAGATTTTAAAGCACATCTTTTGGATCTGAACTTAGTCCCCTCATGATTGACAGGCAGCACTTTGCCATCTGAGCCATTCCCCCAGCCCTCAATTGCTTTTTCAGAGCTAGGGAATGAACTTAGAGCTCATGGTATGCTAAGCAAGCACTCTGCAGAGTTGTTTCTACTGTGCTAATGAGCACTTTGGGTACCTTGAGATGCATATATGTTTTGTGCCCATAGTTAGACAAAGCCAGCCACAGACTATGCCTTACATCACAGCAAGTTTGCTTAAAACACATCTTAAGTTTTTGTTTAACTCGTTTTTGTTCTTGTGGCTTGATTTTGAAGCCACAACGGTTTGAGTCTGACATTATAAATCTGAGTCAGACCTCATGGCCCTGCAGAGCCATTTCTGAGCATCACAGAAACATACACACAATATTTTCCTTTATAAACAGCCCCAGTTGCCCCCTGAAGAGGCAGAACAGGGAGTACATTTTCAGAACACTCCTGAACTCTAAGGGGAGAACATGAAAATAAACAAGTTACAGATTTAGAGGCACCAAAAATAAGTTCACAGTGTGGTAGGGGTGAGACACAGGCTAGACCGTGTTATTGTAAGTTTGTGCTGTACTTCACACCATTGATGCTGGCTGGAAACACATCCTCCTCCCTCTGCCAACTCACTTACTTTCCTACTGGATAAGTGATACCTCTTTCTTACAAGTATGTTTTTTTTTTCTTATTAGAATGCCATCATTGTCCAATACAGATTTAAATAAGACCTACTCACTTAACTTTTTTTTTCCTATAAGAAATTCATACACCACTCCTTCAACTTATTTCTTTCACTCTAAAAGAATACACAATTTTCCTACATGCCAAAGGTGCAAGTACTGTTTGATTTCTCTGTTCCCTTTCTCTTCTGAATATTTCTTTTAGAGCAATGTCAAAAGTGAAGTATATTATAAGTTGGCCCATATGTCTTACAGAGTGTGAAAGTGAGATGTAGATTATAGCAACATATTAGTGGGCCATAAACTGCCAACCTCACTTCCTAAAGAGAAGAGACAGAGAAGCAAGGACAGGAAACCTAGGCTGGACTGTCAGGAGCTTAGGCTCCCAAGCACTGTCAGAAACAATAGGAGTTTTAAGCCCACCTGTCTAATCTTTTGAATTTCTACTCTAGGGGCTGGAGAGATGGCCCAAAGGTTAAGAAAAATTCCTGCCTTACCAAAGGACTGGTGTTGGGTTCCCAGCACCCACTTCAGGTGGCCTCATAACCAGCTGTAACTCCAGCTCCAGGGTACCTAGTCCCCTCTTCTGACCTAGTCAGAGACTGCACCAAATGCACATACCATCACATAGACACACGTATACATTATTAAAAATAAGTCACTAAAAATAACTCTAATATGAGTTGAATCCTACTGAAAATGCCATCATCTAATTTTCCCATTTAATAAAATTAATTCAGGTGTATTTTTGTGTACTTTTAAGATGAATTTTATGTCATTCACACATGGTACTTTCATGTGAACATCTAAGTTTAATTTAAATAGTCACTAAAGGCTTTTCTAGTTAGCTCAAAGAGGAGTGGGAGAACACCGTAAAATAGCATAGGCCTTCTTTATGCATTTTAAAATAAACAGTGACTAACATTTTGGCTAAAGTTGCTACAAAATAAGAAATATTCTGAGAATGGTTGTTTTCATAACAAACAGATATTTTCAGAGAAAAATAAACTATCATTTTGTTAATCATTTTAATTTAAAGTAAATTTAGTTTACTTTCTTAGAAATGTTTATAAGTTAATAATCAAAAATATATAAAATAATTTAATGAGCGAGTTGCATCAAGAAAATTATCATTGTTTGGAAAACAATGTTCATATTTTTTTGGTCAGAGTACATGAGCTATTCATCATTTGAAAACTTATTTTTTGAGTTCTCCTTTAATGAATAAAAATTATTTAAAATTCATCATATCAAAAGAACTAGTCAAGTCATATATTTATATTCAAAGGCACAGTTTGAAACCCTAAGGATTTAAGTTAAACTTCAGAATCTAAGAGAATCACCAAATATATACTTCTCATGTGTGAAATGTTCAGACACTAAGACCCAGATGGAAACCAACAGTCAACACTGAATTCTTCTCTGTGAGTCTCCCTGCAAAATTCTTTCTGTTAATGGTGTAACGTTAGGCAGAGACAGCAGCAGTTTCAATCACTAAAGCATCTCCTGCAATGATACTGTGTGTGTGTGCTGCATCAGTGTGGATGAACAAATTCCCGGACCACTAACTTAGTTAGTGCTCGGAGTCAATCAGCGATGTCTGTCAGAGCCTCAAGGCTTACAAGCTCTCTGGTCAAATGTACAGAGAAGATCTGTGTGTCGGGGGCAATGCAACACACTTTCTCTGCGCAGATCTGCTTACTATCTTAGCAGGTGTTTTGAAGAATGAATTGCTCTCGCTGCTTTGACATCTGGCCACTAACTGTGCTGATAATCACTATTTATCATAGACAGATAGAGACTTGCTTTGGCTTGTACAGATATTGATCACATGGAAAATGGGAACTAATGAAGGCAGAAATGAGTATGTAATCCTTAGACAGGGTGTCCACACAACTCCTGAGAGTACAGTTCAAGTTTACAGGAAATGCTCAGCCTAGGATGCATGGTCTGAAGCAGAAGATGGGAGGGTGTGTTGAACAGAGACTGAAAAAAGTGGGTTTGTTAAAACAAAATGAAAATGGGCAGGTGTGTTGAACACAGACTGAAGATGGAAGTGTTTGCTGAATGCAGACTGACCCTGTTGAGATTACCTGCAGTACATTTATTAAGGAAAAGTATTCAAGGCTTATTAGTTCAACACCACATCTCGTTTGATAATTAGAGAGGAGCTAAGTTAGCTATTAGCTGTTAAACAGAACCATGCTGTGCAGGCAAGGATTTTTTCTGATATCCTTAGTTGACGAGACTTTCTGTATTCTCAAGGACAGCTATGATCTACCACTCCAAATGCTGTCACATCTCTTGTATTTATGCAGAGAAGAAGGGAACTGTTGCAATCCATTTTGTATGCACATCGCTCTATTAACATATTTTATTGTTATTAAGTATGTATATGCTACTCATTCTGAGAACGTATGCTTGGAATCTTTTTGAGTATTTTATTATATCATGTGTATGAATGTTTTTCTTGCATGTTAGGTCTGTACACTAAGTGCATGCAGTGCTTGTAGAGGCCAGAAGAGGGTGTCAGATCCCCTGGAACTAGAATTACAGATGGTTGAGCGCTGGGAATCAACCCCTGTCCTATACAAGAGCAGAACTTGCTCTTAGATGCTGAATCAGCTCTCGAATCTCTTAGAACCTTTTAAAGTTAACTTAGCACTGAGGAGTTATTTTTACATAATATGTAAATGTTTCCATCCTTTTTCCCAAGGAAGGTACTGTACTACCAAAATGTTCTTCTGAAAACATTTTTTCCCTCTAAAAAATTATGCCAGGACTACTCACAGATTCCTTTTCTTCTGTATCACACATCTATCAGCACTCACACACAACTCGGGATTCTTTTTTCAATACCTCCTACTCTTTCCATTCTGTGAAAGCATGTGTCTGGCAAGCTCCTTAGGAAAAATTACTATGTACAGCCAATATATAAAATTTTTTTTTCTATCTGGAAAATTATACAATAAATTAACATGAGAGTGATGAATAGACAAGCTTTATCTTCCCCTAAAACTACAAGGCATGCTTCAAAGCAAAGGGAAATGTCACGTGGTAATAAACCCAGGCCTTCTCTCCAAGGCCACACCTGACCTATACCCAAACGTGGAGAAGGTGCATGGAAAGATTAAAGGAGCCATGAGTGATTGTATTGTAAGCAATCCCGATTTAGAAGCAAGACCTATCTGGTGATGGAGCTTAAAGAATCCCTTCACCCCTAGAATGGACTCAAGGACATGCTGTGAACTGCAAACCTAAGGTAGAAAGACAAGTGCTGAGGTGGCTGCAGACCTACTCTATGCTTTCTAATCTGTGCCCATTATACACAAGGATGGGTAGGAAAAGAAATACTGGGTTATTAAAGAAATATCATTATTAGGCTGATGTTTTCTGGCAGGACTTCCCAGAATTCTGAGGTGTGAATAACACAAAAAAATAATTTTGACTTACTGATGTATATGGACAATGGATGTGATCATGGTATTTATTAAATTTTACAAACCTAGTAAATATTTTCTGGTGTTCTACGTTAATCATCTCATTAGTCATTTCTAGTATTCTGCAGCTACTCAGAAATCCATTTTCTAATATGAAATTTAAATTATAGGAAATATGCTTAAACAACAAAACTGATAGCTTTAATCATGAATATCAACTTGCTGGAATTTAGATTTACCTAGGAGACACAGCTCTGGGTGTGTCTGCGAACACATTTCAAGAGAGGTTTAACTGAAGAGCATGAATGTAGGTGGCTCAGCCCGTGGCCTGGAGTCCAGAGCTGAATAAAAAGCTGAAACTGATATTTACTTCTCCCTGCTTCCTGACCGGGGCTGCAATGAGTCCTAGCCACTCTCCATTCCTTTCCCCAAGCTTTCTATGCCCAGTTAGCCTGTACCCTCAAACTGAGCTGAAGTGAACGTGCATCTCCTCAGGTGACTCTGTCGGAATTTTATCATAGCAGTGAGAGAAGTAACTAATACAGACACGTAAAGAAAGTGAGAGTATGTCATGGTCTCACTGTGTTGTTTTGTGTTTTAATTTTCCTTTTCTGCTATTTCTGGTAAGCAAAAGGAAGGACTGGGAACCTGAGTTATAAAAAAAAATCAATCTCTTTAAATCACGCATTCATTTAAAATCGCTACATGTTTATTCTGTGTAGAGTTCTATGCCTACACTGGAAAATAAAGTTTAATAAATATAAAAATGGGTAATAAAACAATGACAATGTTATAATTGTCATGTGCCCTCTTCTTGTTTCCATTGCACAATTATCATTTTGATACTTGCAGCTTTCTGGATGTTTCCTGATACCTGATCGCTCCACACAAAGCTGCTAGAGTTCCATCAACCTCACCTCTGACTCTTCTTACTTGTACAGGCTAGCAGTTTCCCATGCTACATAAGAAAGAAATACAGCAATCTCTCTCTCTCTCTCTCTCTCTCTCTTTCTTTCTACATGTATATGGTTGTATAAGAAACAAGGATCAGTTTACAGTAATTATTTGTAATTCCATAAGCTCTAAAATGTAGATAAAATGGAAGAGAAGATCCACAACACTAAATGGAGTCTGAGAAATACTCGTGGAGTGGAACAATTCTAATGCCAGAGTGCATATGGAGATTCACAGTTGTTAACAGATCCTGGGTATATCAGGGCATTGTCATCCACTGACATCTACAAAGGAAGATTGCACCTGTGGTCCAGGCTCATTCTGTCCCCCCGACCCCACTTCCTTAGTCTCTAGTATCAGTTACAGTAATTTTCTCAGGAACCTTGGGAAACACTGATTTCTATAAAATGATAGCACAAACTAAAAACTCATTTAAAAACCATTATATCTTATGTGAATTTCTTGCTGGTCATGTGATAGGTAAGCCACAGGCACTGGGAAAACATGTGAAGAAGTAGCAAAGGCAGGACCAGCTCTACCAGGCCCAGGCACATGTCAACAGACTAACAATGATTCCAGTAGCCTAAGAGACAAAAATCAAGAATTCACAGGTAAGGTTGAATGACATTTGAAAGCTTATACACAGCAAAGGAATGAATTGAGTGGAAAAAAAAAAACGGACCTAGAGAAGAACTTTGCTAAGTATCCATCTGATAAACAAAACTAATATATAAACCACACAATGAATTTAAAACATTAAATACTAAGAAACTAAGCAATCAACCAATGGAGAGGGTAATGAAAAATAGTTCTCAAAAACTGAAGTGCAAATGGCCAGTAAACATGTGAGAATTTTTCTAAGAACCTGAGCCACCAGGAAATGTAAGTTAAACCAGCACTGAAATTTCTTCTCATCCCTATCAGAACAGACACCATTAACCAAACAGATGATGGAAAATGCAGCAAGAATGAAAAGACAGGTCACTTCTGTGCACTGCTTAGAGGTATGGAGCTCATCCAGCTCACTGACAAATGACCCAGCTCTACCAGACCCAAGCACATGTCAACAGGACTTCACATTCACCCCAAAACATGTACATATAAGCACTAAATGGACTCAATGAGCTAGTTATATTTGTGTATATATAGATATATAACAATAATAATTATTGAAAAGGTAATGAACTTGAGAGGGAATAGAGAGTAATATGGGAAGAGTTGTAGGAGGGAGAGGGTGTTGGAAATTATGTAAATACAGTGTTCACTATAAAAGTCTAAAAACATATATAATATATAAAGATATATATAAATCTTCATAAACATAAATATAAACACATATATTTAAATGACAAGATTTATACCAAGGCTAAAGTCTTTGAAAGAAAACCAGTGACAAACACAAGAAGTAACACACTGCCATACCTGTGTATCCAGTTTTGCACACGCAGTTGAATCCCCCCGGGAAATTCTGACAGACGGCCCCATGCTTGCAAGGGCTGGGCAGGCATTCATTGACGTCTCTCTCACAGGCTCTCCCAGTGAAGCCATCTGGGCAGCTGCATGAAAACCCCCCAACCAAGTTGTGGCAGGTCCCCCCATTGTGGCAAGGGGCTGGAAGGCATTCATCAATATCCACCTCGCACCAGCTTCCGGCGTAGCCTGGCACGCACTTGCAGTAGAAAGGCTGCAGAGGCTCATTGCTTACAATGATGACTGGCAGACTCTCCTGGATCCTCAGTGTAGAGCCCACAGCAAGCCTTCGAAGGCAGCTGCCACCGTTCTGACATGGGCCGTGAATGCATGGGTCATGGTCCACAGATTCCACCTTTACTCCACTCTGACGGAGAAGGATCTCTTTGATGCTTTCAAAGAAGGTGGCTACACCACTGGGGTTCACATACTGGTTATTATTTCGTTTCACAGCTGTTAAAAGGAAGGTTCTATTGTTCTCCTCATAGGCGGCGTACAGCTGCACCACCGTGCCCAAGCCTGTCAGTTGGGAACTAGCAATGCGCAGGAAGTGAAGGTAGTGGTTAGTCAGGAAGTCCTTGACTTTGGGAACACCAACGCGAAGCAAGATGCTGTTATCTATCGTAGCATTAGAGAATCCTGCAAAGAAAACTCGGATATTGTTGGTGACTGCACTATGAACTCCATCGCTGCTGACAACAGTCAGATCGAAGGTGCCGTCCATGGATCTGGGTTGAGAACTCAGGTCACAGCTGCCGGCTGGGATACTGAAGAGGCTGGTGACTCCCGAAGTGAGGGAACACTGGAAAGTGTCTAGCACATCCGGATCCTGGGGCTTCACAGAGCCCAGCGTCCCACCAGGAAATAAGTTGCCGTAATAATTAACGAATATCTCCACAGTGCGGGACTGCGAGGGGTTGTCATTTTGATCTAGAACAGTGATGTGTACGGTTCCTGTGGACGACATCTGGGGAGCCCCAGAGTCTCTGGTGACTACAGCCAGATAGAAGTCTGCAATCTGCTCTCTGTCGATCTCCCTAGTTGTGCTCAGAACTCCAGCGGTGTTGAGGCTGAAATAATTAGTGGCAGGGCCTGTGCTCAGCAGGTAATAATTGAAGGGGCCTTGATTTGGGGGGAGGTCAGGATCCGTGGACTGCAGGGTCATCACTAGAGTTCCTGGGCGCTTGTTTTCTAGAACTTCTCCTTCACTGACAGTCAACACTGGGCCATTATCATTGATGTCTTCCAGGGTAACTAACAAGGAAGCACTTCCTGTGGCGGAGGGGGTCCCTGAGTCCACAGCCAAGACGGTGAGATTGTAAACGGGCAGGCTTTCTCGGTCCAGCCCTGAGGTAACTGTGATCTGCCCTGTCTGTGGATTAATGGAAAAGGCACCATTTTCATTCCCGGATCCAATGAAGTATGAGAACCTGCTCCAGCTAGGGATGGAGTCTGAGTCAAAGGCACTCACGAAGGTCACGTGGGTCCCAATGGGGACGCCTTCACTGATCTGGACTCTATAGGTGTTTAGACTGAACACTGGGGGGTCATTGGCATCAAGCACAGTTATGTTCACAGTGACTTCATCGATGTCCGCACCACGAATGCTGCCGAAGTTCTTAGCCAACACTTTCAAGGACACTCTTTCTTCTTTCTCTCTATCAAGAAGCCCAGACACATAGATCTGCCCCGTCATCTTGTGGATCTGGAAGCCCTTCTTCCGGCTGTTTCCAAAGATCAAATAGTGTACTTCTCCATCAGCACCCATGTCCCTGTCACTGGCGAACACCTCTCCCACAGCAGTCCCCCTAGGAGCTGCTTCTGAAACTTCAAAGTAGTAGAGTTTGGAAACAAATCGAGGCACGTACTCGTTGGTGCCCTTCAGCTGGATGTCAACTGTGGCAAAGCTACACTTTTCCTCATCTGGGACATTGAAAGCTTTCACAGTGAGGTGGTAACTCTGCTTGGTCTCAAAATCCAAGAAGCCTTGAGTGGTGATGACCCCTGTGTTGGGGTCAATGACAAACAGGTCACTGTCTGATGACTGCACAGTGTATGCAATCACAGCATTGGCTCCTGAGTCAGCATCTGTTGCATTCAGGTGAATAACAGTGGTCCCACTCGGGGCGTTTTCCATAACAGTTGGGAAAAATTCATCAGGAACAAACACTGGGGAATTGTCATTCACATCAATCACATTCACAGTCAGGGTGCAGTAGCCAGTCCTTGAAACCCATCCTCCATCTGTGGCACTAATGGTCATCTCATGCTTTGAACACAACTCATAATCGAGGGCTCTAGCTAGGGTTAACACACCTGTGGAAGAATTGATTGCAAAGATGCCTTCTTTATTCCCTGACGAGATATCATACCTGATCAGACCATTCATGGCTGTGTCCCGATCTCGGGCAGAGACAGTTCTGACCACAGACCCAACGCTGTGGCTCTCAGGGATGGTGGCGCTTATATGACTCTGAGAAAATTCAGGCGTGTGGTAGTTCTCTTCAGTGACTGTGATGTGAACAATTGCTTGGGAAGAGAGTGGAGGGTTCCCTTTGTCCTTTGCTGTGACTGTGATCAGGAAGTTTTGATTCAGGTCAGAAACCAAGGAGGAGGCTACTGAAATCCACCCAGTATCATTGTCCAACTTAAATTTCCCTAAGTGATTCCCGTCAGACATGAAATACTCCACCTCAGAGTTTAACCCAAAGTCTTTGTCATCCACAGCAGTCACTTTGATTAACCGAGTACCAACTTTAACATTTTTGGTAACTGGAGTAAAGTACTTATTTTTGAGAAACTGAGGTGGGTTGTCATTGCTGTCCACTGTGTTGATGGTAACCGTGGTCTCACTGAGTAAGGAAGGGTGGCCGCGATCGGAAGCTGTCACAATGAAACTGTGCCTATTGATGTTCACATTACTGAAGCCACTGACATTTTGGTATTTTAACACCTGCTTATTGAAAATCTCTCCAGTGGTGGCATTAATTCTGAAATACTCCGACTGAGACTTTATGAAATAAAACACTTGCCCATTTGACCCCTCATCAGGATCTGTAGCAGATACTTGAGTTACTTTGGAGCCAACCTCTGTAAGCTCAGGGCAATCCAAATAATAAGAGGGTCTGCTAAATCTTGGAGTGTTATCATTGATGTCAGTCACAAATATGGTGACATCAGTACTTACGGTCCATCCAGAATCATGTGCGGACACTCGGATCCTGTATCGGTCTGTGTCTTCTCTGTTTAAAGGTCGGCTGATGACAATATCTCCTGTGTTGGGGTTGATGGTAAATGGAAGACTTGTGTCCACTATGGAATATCTACTAATTGCATTTATGCCAATGTCTTCATCAGAAGTTGTGACACGGGTAACCGTATACCCTAAGGGGGAGTTTTCAGAAACATAGGCACTGAATATCTGAGAAAACCTGGGTGCATTATCATTTTCATCTAAAATACTGATGATCACTTTTACTGAGGTGCTCTGAGAAGGGGACCCTTTGTCTGAAGATTTCACAGTGAGCTCATAATGAGGTATTTTTTCCCTGTCTAGTGGTCGAATGCTTCTGATTTCACCTGTAGCGTGATTGATTGTGAAACTACTGTCCTTGTTGCCATTAACAATCTCATAGTCTAGTTGTCCATTGGGACCACTGTCCTTATCTGTTGCTGAAACTGTAAGTATTTTACGAGGGGATAGGTTTTCCAGGATCTCAGATACAAACGGATCTTCTTTAAAAGCTGGAGCATTGTCATTTATGTCTAGCACTGTGATGTCAAGCTTCTCATAAGAAGAGAAGGGAGGGAATCCCCCATCTCTGGCTTCAATCCAAACAACATAGTTTTGTATCTTCTCAAAGTCCAAAGGCTGACTGATGGACACTTGTCCTGTTAATGGATCGACCTGGAAAGTATTGCCCAGGTTCCCACTTGCAATGTAGTAGGACAAAGTTTCTCCTCTCAAAGAGGACCCAGTAAGGGTGGTGACCAGAGTGCCCACTGGCTGGTTTTCTGGAAACATGAATGTTTGTTCTTTGGCTCTGACTTTGGGGAAATCTGCCTTGTTGGCAAACCTAACAGTCACTGTAGTAGAATCTGTCTTTGGAAAGGAGCCACCATCTTTCACGTGGACAGAGAACGTCACCTCAGAAGCTCCATTTAGCGGCCCAGCTGCCATGATTGCCCCCCCTCAGGGGGTCGATGTGAAATTTTTCAGAGTTTCTACCTGAGAGAGAGTAATGTAGTTCAGAATTGGATCCGATGTCCGCGTCGGTGACTGTGACAGCGAAGACAAAGGAACCTGCAACAGAGGAGGTTCTCAGTTAAAATCACAGGGAACCCTGCGGTGGTTCCTCAATAAGTATGAGAGCATGCGGCTGCCAGGTGTAGCCTGCCCATCACTGCAGGAAAGGCCAGCGTCAGTGTTACTGTCTCTGAAATCTCCTGGACAAATTTGATTAATGACCTCCAAAACCAGCCTTTAATTTTCTCACCAAGCCCCACACATGTCCTAGCTTTATTTACTTATTTTCCAAAAAGGTCCTTGAGAGAACCATGGTGAGGACTGGCTGATTATCTGGAATCTCAGCCTCTGGAAAGATCTGCTCCGTACATAGTCTTCCAGCAGACACTAGAGTTCATGAGATGTGCCACAAGCCTCGAGCCACTAGCCACCCTCCCACTCAGTGAAAAGCATTCGCAGCTAACCAGCATCTGAAAACACCTTTGAGTTGCTCCTTATAAAAGCCTGTCAGCAAATATGCTCCATCTCAAGTACTACTTTTGGGTCACTACTCCTTTGTTTCCTGACAGAATTCCCTGATCTCAGAGCTACTACTACACAGAGATAAAGTAAATGTGTATACACACGTGCGTAATAGATTTGCCTAAGTATAAGGTAGTAAGACTAAGAAATGAAGACAAGGACTCAATTTGGATTTCAATAATCAGTGCCTGGCAGGGTGCCCTTACAATAGACTGTGGTGGAAATATGTAGAGAAGCATCCAGCAGAACAGTTTTGACAGATCAGTATCTCATTCAGAAACCTTTTCCCACATCCCCACAGAAGTGACACATGTCAAAAGCTGGGATTTCTTTAAGAGCCAATAAGTCTTGATAATTATATGAATGCAATGGCATACAGTGGTCATGCCCAGCACCTCACTTTGCCTAGGGGATTCTCCTTGTACATCACACACCGCATGGATCAGAGTCATGCAGGCAGTGTCACGCCAGCTGGATTTTTCAAGAGAGATTTATGCTTCCTATTTGCTATCTTTTGATGGAAATATAGCATATCCATTTATAGATTTTATTTATTCACTTGGCATCAGATATGCTATCGTTAGTAGAAGATCAAATATCATGTAGAGAAATACTGAACCTGCTAATTTATACATCTAATAAAATATTTTCAGGGAAAAAGATAGTATTACTTACATTTTTATATTTTACTGTCTATAATTTCATTAAAAATTAAAAATGGCAAAATATTTCCTTACTTCCTAAGAGAGTATAGTATTTACCAAATAAGTGGTAAACTAATTTTTTTAAATGCAGGAAAATAAATTCATGGTGCTCCCAAGTGAAAACTCACAAAGGGCTTATAAGCTTAAGAACAGAAGCAGGACTATAATTGAAAATACACAATATTTAGAATTAGTTATTCACTCGATATTTTGAAAATACATCTGTGAAATATTGAAGTTGAATAATTTCCTTCAACAATTATGGAATTGCTGATATATGAGGAATAAAGACATTGCCCCCCCCTTAGGAGCCTACACACAAATGATGGATGAGAGCAGAGCCATCACTGACAATGAAGGGAGATCTAGCTTATACACTTACAGTGTTGAAGAAACATTACAGGAAAAGAAACTAGGGAGCTGTGGGAGGTATGAAGTTCTATATGCAATTCATTAGGGTAAAAGAAGATAATTTACAAGGCAAGAACTGGAATCCTCTTCAGCTTCATTGGGTCTAAAGTCCCCACCTTGATTTTCAGAGGGCTTTCCAGGTTAAGCTGCATTAGAAATATAGATGTCTGTAGCTGTTCACAGAAGGCGTCTGATAAGCTACACACACCCGAGTGACATCAGCGTTGAATTACCTGGAAGAGTAGGAGATGGGACGTGTGTGACATATGGATGATGTTGGAACCGGGGTGGGTTGTCATTGACATCAGTCACTGTCACGAGCACACTAGTCGAGCTGGAGAGAGACTCCGGAGACCCAGCATCACTGGCAACCACTACCAAAGTGTAATTATCTTTGGTTTCTCTGTCCAGCAATGCACTAGTGATGATCTGCCCCGTGGATGGGTTGATAGTGAACTGCGAGTTTCCACCAATGACACTGTAACTGAGGAAGGTAGAGAGCAGAGAGAGGTAGGTCACTTTCAGCTATGGTTTCATGACAACCTGCTTTCTATAAATATTTTTTAAGTAGAAATACAGATATTTAACAAAAAATTTAAGCACACAGCAATGACAAATTCCAGACAGAAAATTTGTTACTTGAAATGTTCTATGACTGTCCCATAAACAATACTTCTTCTAAAATGCTCAATGCCCACAAGACTTCTGCAAGATCCTTAGTAGTCTTCAAACTCTCAGGCCAATCCAAGGTCACAAAATAAGCCTAAAGTACAGTTACCACACAAACAATGAGCTAGAAATTGCAACTTCATGCCTTGTTCTAACACTGGGATTGACAGCCAGAGTCACCAGTGGACACTTTCTAAAACATCTTGAAAAGCATCTCTTTCATCTGCTCTATCTGTAATAAAGAGAATCACTTGGGGATATTGCTCTATAAGGACAAAACCACTGGGTTTGATAGCATGTTGGCGATCCAGCACAGCAAATGTGATGTTTGCATTTAGAGATGTTTCTCCTTCCATGTTGCTTTCATTCCTCATTCCTCAGATGGCCTCACTGTTTCCCTGCCAGGGAAGGATGACATTTTCCTGGACAGTTTGATGCTAAACAGATCAGTGAGCATGGAGGAGTTTTCACCAGGCACGGCTTCTCCAATTTCTCTGAAGAGGAGGCTCTTTGTGCCTCTTCCTGATTTTATGTCTGCAGTAGAATCCAGGATGACAGTCAGAGAGGCAGCTTCACCTGAAGGTTTACAGAACAATCTGCAGTCCAACAACTGGAAAGCAGAAGAAGTAGATGTCTTTGAAAAGCTATCCTCTTTATACGAGACGTCCTCTTTGGAGGCAATGGGTGCCATGGTTCAGCCATGTGATCAAAGCAATAGACTATGGCTAATAGAAACTTCAGGGCAAGAGACACACACTCACATCACAAGAACTGTGTGCACACTACTTGATGTGCTTACAGCTGAAGGCAAATGTCAGCCTTCCTAAACTATTTTAGGGATATGATCCATTTCGGAGTTCATATTTACCAAGAGTAGCAGCCCAATACAGTGAAATCGGGAATATAATAGAGAAAGGATCTGGTTGAGATGTGACTTAAGGATGTATATAGTAGCTGATATTGCTCAAGGTTTCACCCTTTTGGGCATATGTACATGACAGAATGAAACCTACATCTGAATAAAATTTATAGTATTTCTTGGAGTTGAAGAGACTTGTGGCAAGATACAAATACCACCCCCTTTACAGTTAAAATCTTTTCTCTTCATTTAAGTGGGAATGTCAGAAGTCTATAGACAAGATTCTAAAAGATATGAAGCCAAGGCTTGTGAAATTCCCACGTGAACTTGCCTTTCTGAGAGTTTCTGAAGAGTGGGGTCATGAGGAGTGTGTGATGTCTACTCTGAAAACTTGGTTGGTATCAGCGGCCATAGGCATTTTCCAATAATTTAATAGGAAAAAGAAGTGATTTGTTCTACTATGAACATTCTCCAATAGCTTGACAGCAAAAAAGATCAAGGTTCAACCAACTATTTCCTCCCATAACCATCCATTAAAAAATATGGGCAACAAAGATGAAAAGAAAGTGAATTTAGATGTTTTCTGCATCGTGGAGAATAAGAGCAAAAGTTGAAAGGCAGGTAATGTTCCAGCTGCTACAGGCTTAACTAAATGACAAAGGAAGCTTCTATTCTGGAACACAGTTTATTCATTTCATGCCATTGAAAATGGTGCTGCCTGTAGGATTGTTTAAAAATAGGTAATATATTTAAGAATTTTTAAATAAAAAGTTAACTACCATATGAATATGATTCCTGTTAGGGACTTTATTAAACTCTGAGATATCTGCAAAGTTTATTTTAAAAATGAAGGATGTTGTAACACCAAGTGCTTGCTAATTTATGCTTCTATGTTGAGAAGAGTGAGAAGAAACACAACCTTGTCTATAAATAGACTGCTACATACAGTCTTTGCCAGAATTTTGATGCCTCTCTTATCTGAGACTCAGTTGGGTTCTCGTCACTGTGGAGACTCTTGGGCTTCTGGGGCCCTCAGGGACTGTTGTACAGTCACAATGTCATTGAACCGTGTAGTGGTGTCCTCATAGTTGAATGCCTATGCTGTTCTTTAAACATTTCCAACATGTGATCAACATCTTACTGTGGTAAACACTCTAGACAATTTGTATATTCTTTCACTGAAATGCAAAACAATTCTAACCATTTAGTTTTAGCCTTACATTTTTTGTAGATGAAGCATCTACAAAGAAGATGATGAGCTACAAATGGCCTGTCTAGATTAGGGCTCTGACCTTGATGGCTTTAACATGCTCTTTGCTCATCATACTAAGATATTAAGATGTGAAAACTCAAGTGAAGCTATATAGTGAAAATAAGAAATGCCGTACCTGAGGCCAGGCATGGGGGTGTATGCCTTTGATCCCAGGACTTGGAGGCAGAGCCAGGTAGGTATCTGAGTTTGAGGCCGGCCTGGAGTCATAGCAAGTTCCAGGCTTGCCAAAGTTGCCTGGTGAGACCATGTCAGAATGAGAGAAAGAAAGAAGGTAAAAGGGAAGGAAGTGAAAAGAAAGAAAGAAGGAAGGAAGGTGGAAGGAAGGAAAGAAGAAGGAATGAAACATCTAAGTTTTATAAAGATTGATAATAGAATATTGTTGTCAAAGGAAGAAAGGGAGAGTCCCAGGAAACCTTTTCCATAAAGGTTCTGATAGTGATTTTAACATCATTGGCTACGAGATTATCTGTTGGAACTTCTGTAAGACACCAAAGAAAGGGTGTTTCCAGATGGCTGTGGCAGGATTCAAAGGTCAGGCTACAAAATCAGTAATGAGCCAGATTTGATCTTTGAGTGACTGTGCGCTCAGCTTTGGGTTGGGTCAGTGGGATGTAAGCATGGGTAAATCCTGATCCTCTTTCTGGGCCAGAAAATGATCTGAGGAGGCAGAAAGCTTGACTTCGTGTTTAGGGGTTAGCACAGTAAGCCTGGGAAGAGGCTGGGTCCATTTACTGGGTGCTTGGAATCTGAAGACTGGGCAACAGGCAACAGCAAATAGCAGGTTGAGAGACTGTTGAGAAAGGCCAAGCCAACGGATGCCGAAGCTCCGTTTCTGGCCACAGCCCATTCCATTGTCAAAGGTTCTGCCTTCTCCGAATTTTCTACAGTACACAATGAAATTGTTCCAAAATGTCAGTGAGACATGCTGGGGCTCTAAAAATTCTCTCTCTCTTTTTTTTCACTAGAAGCAGGAAGAAAGTTTCTTTTTCCCTAAGTTTTTCAAGGTCCATTCACACACACCCTAGTCTTTCTTTCTTTGAGGCCCAACTTTCTTCAACCTCACAGACTTGGTACTTATCCCTGTCTTTTCCTAGAATGCCTTCCTTCATTTGCACAGACAAGACTAATGCATCTTTGTGGAGGTGATTAATGACTTGATGCTTCTGCTGTCTGGGCTGTATGTAGATTAGATGACCCCACATACCACAGTGAACAAGAAGATGCAGGGCTTGACTGCCTGCAGAGAGCCCACATAGAGGCACAGGTACCTACACATCATATGCATTATAGTGTAGCATGTAGAACAGCGATCATAACCAAGAGTCATGGAAGACGATGCTTAGCACAGTAGGTTCAGGCACGCCATAGGTGCAGCCTGGACTGGAGCTTTGATGACAGTCATAGGAAGCAGTAGGGACATAAGAATGTGATCGTGGATCGGGTGTAGGTAAGGAAAAACCCTAGTGAGAGGTTGTGGATGAGGAGCACAGGGCAACAACACATTTTGTTTAATGTGCAAGGTAAAGAAACAATGCAAGAAAGGTGAATCGCATCAAGCACACTGACGTCTGAATGGGAAAAGAAACATCAGGTAGTGCAAGCTCAGCAGAGAGTCAAGTGACCCACTCCAGTGGGAGCTGGAGCGAAGTTACAGGGACAGTTCAGACACAGTGGACAGTAACAGGAGCAGATAGAGCACTGCTGCCCAAAGACATTGCTTCCATGTCTCTCTCTCTCTCTCTCTCTCTCTCTCTCTCTCTCTCTCTCTCCTATCCCCTCTCTCTGAAAAAAAAATAAGTGCAGGGAATGCTTTGGGGAACGTTTAGCTACTTTGTAGAGAGAAGAAGAAGAAATTCAGATAGTGAACTATGTGTGGCTGGAGTGCCATGGTTGAGTAAGACTCTCAAAGTCATCGAGGAGGAAATTTGTCAGAGAAGAGAGAGAGAGACAGCAAAGGACAAAGGGTAAATGGAGTTTTGCCCGAGGTAGCAGAAAAAAAAAAAGACTAAATGTTATGGAACTTTACAAATTTCTGCAGTCTCGTGGTAGTACTTGAATTTTAGTAACATAATGAGGGAAAAATCATATTGGAAGACTGTCGGGGAGTAAGTGACTAGGGAAACTATAAGTTGTGTAACCCTACTTTCAAGAATTCTGTGGTATAGCCAGGATGGTGGCACATACTCCTAATCCCTGCACTTAGGAGACAGAGGCAGGAAGATCACCAGGAGTTCAAGACCAGCCCAGCTTCATAGCAAGGCACTGACTGGAAACATACCAATAGTGTGCTAACTGTAGATTATTAAAGCCATTAGTTCAGGAATGAATTTTATTTTTGTGGAGCTAGAGAGTGAGCCTAGGACTTCTACAGGCTGGGCAAGTGCTCTGTCTCTGAGCTGGACTGAGCCCTCAAGGCATTTCTGAACCAATTTTAAATCAAGGACCACAGCTGACAGTCACAGGAAGGAATCTTTCAGTGAGTTATCATATGTTCTGGAACAAAGCAGCCGAGTGCCAGGGCCTTTTATTCTAGGGACAACTGTGGGTCAGTGGGTGAAGGAATCATGTTATGCCCACTCAGCCTCAAGCTAGGAATTCGAACAATTCAGCCAGTCCCCACCATCCAACAGCAATGTGCTAGGTGCTCGTTTTGGAGAGGGTTTCCTCTCCCTGGATAATAAGGAATTATAATGACACTAAGCTTTAGGATAGATCTTTCCTAAAATCTCCATCAAAAAAAAAAACTTACTGAACAGCAACTAAACTTCAGTTTTCAAGGAATTGGAACAATGTAAATTATAGGATTAGATGTATACACACACACACACACACACACACACACACACACACACAGGGTAAATGAATAAAAACTATTGATATGCTCCAAAACTGTTCCTCCTCCAGTTTCCCCACTTCGGGAACAATACCATGGTCTGCCCAGGAGTTCGAAGCAACAGCCCAACTAAGATATGACACTTATTCTGCGCTTCCAGTGTCAATCATAGGCCTTCCGTCTAGTCTCTCAGTTTTCCTTGCACCAGCTAAATACATGCCACCCTGGCATATGCTTAAATCTCTGTATGAATTAGTGCATACATGGTTTCCATACGTCTTCCCTTACAGTCTTAGGCCTTGCTTCCTTTATTCAAGCTGAATACACAAAGTCAATATTTGAGCCTTAACTTTAAAACACTCCAACAGTTTCCCATATGCATATCAAATTTTAAAGATCATAAGTTTACACCATAACCCAAAACTCTCAGACTGCCTTAACATTTTTCCCCTACCTCTATAGTCTCTCCACTCTGACCCTGGCACAGGACCCTTCTTAGACAAAAGTGTCAAGTTCATACTCTTTCCTCTGCCTGCTCCTTCTAAAACCTTGACACCACCTGGCAGAGGCCATCTGCTGAGTTCTTGATGACACACCTGAAGTTCATAGGGGCTTCAGGTTTTGTTCATCTGCATCTGCTCTATCCATCTGTGACTGTGGAGCATCATCCCCTCCAGTGGATTGCAGCAGCAGAAGTCACCGTAGAAACCGTGTGCTCCTGACTGCAGCCTTGTTTACACCTTGATCCTGTACTTCCCAGCATTTACTATTGCATGAAATACTTCAAAGCAATTTTCAGGCTCCCTGCTCTGAAACATTTTGTTATAGATTCACAAACAATGGTGATAACTTGACTAGACACAGAGAGAGGAGGCTGGGAAAGGATACCTCTTGGTGTGTCTGCAAGGATGGCTTCAGAGATGGAGAAGGCTCTGACTCAACCATAAAATGGGGACAGTCTCCTAGAGGTTGGAGTTGTGGGTGGTGAGGCCATCTGGGGAGGATTGCATCACTGGGGCATGCATTGCAAAGGTGTATTTTGGCCCTGGTCCTTCATGTGACTCCTGCCTGCTTCCTGGCTACCATGAAGTGGGCAACACTCTTTACCGCCCTCCTCCCAGGCCTGCAGCCATGGATTCCAGCCTAAAGCCTCTGCAACTGTGGTCAGAATCAACCCTTCCTTCCTTTAAACATTTCCTAGCAGGTATTTGTCACAGTAAAAATAAGGGCTAAAAAAGGCCACCACCACCCCCCATTCCCCACTAATTAGGTCATTCTCTTTTGTATTCAAGGCAACATCTACATATAAGACAATCTTATTTCCATGCATTTCACTGACTACCTGACAAAGGATGAAAGCTCAGTGGAAGCAGAGCCCTTGTCTTATCTGACACATGCTCTGATCAGCAACTTGGTGTTTATTAAATGGGACTTGACTCTGGAGTCTCATATGCTCTTATCCCTGCCAGCAGGAGGAGACCAGTTTCTCAAGAGACCTTTGTTTATGAGAAATCAATAGAAAATGACAAAAATAAATCATTAATGAAACCATCACCATATTAATATATATTGCCACAACCATATTAATGTGTATGTTATCCTTTTAGGACAACTGCTCAGACCTCTTAAGATTCTGTCTTGTGACACACAGTGTTCTTATCCACCTAACTCATGCAGCCCACATGGAATTGCAAAAATGGAACTTCAAGGGTTATCTCTAGAGAATAGGGAAACCTTTCTTTATCCATTTAAAATAAGCTGGGAAGAAGAGAACGGGGCTACATTAGCCAAACGTTACATATTATGAACTCCTCATCTCTTTGTATTAACATCCACACCACTGTCCTCTATGTTATCAGAATTTACATAAAGAAACTTACAGATGAAGAAAACACAAATGTTAATATTGGTGCCACCGCTTGGTTATAAAGTCTTTGTGGTTTCTCCTTTCAGTCACTGGTGAAGCTGCTTTGATCATAGAACATTCTGGAAGTGGTATGCGACACTTCTAAGCTGACCTTGACTACGACTAGCAACTCTCATCTAAGCTCTAAACTCAGAGTCATCACATCAAACGTCACTTAGTTAAGGAGCACAGGGACAAGCCACGGACTAATGTGAGGAGACAGAGGGCAGAACTGAGCCTAACCTCCACCATCCTACTCAAGCACTTGTGTCTGATGCCCTGTTGCCCCTTTCTGACCACCCTCATCCCAGTTAAAAATCTCTGGTCACCACCAGCATCGGGCAGGACCTCCCACTGCCCGCAGAACACAGAATGTAAGATATCAGGATATCAGCAGCAAACAGCAAAACAAATCACAGCTGCAACGTCACTGAGCAATGATAAAATGGAGATTAATATGCACAGGTTTAGAAGAAGCAAACATGCTGCTGTCTAATTCTCAATCCCAGGACAGTTGCTTGGCAATGGGTGGCAGGAATAGTATGGGTGTATTAACGTGAAATCCCCAGCGAAGTTATACAGCATGTTCTGTTAAGACCAGAGCTGGTGAAAAGTGTTGTATACGGTTCAGTGTGCAGACCTGATGATAGCATTTGCTGCAGCGTCTGCATCTGAGGCATTCACCAGCAGGACATCCGTCCCCGTCGGGGCATCCTCGGGTATCGAGGTAAAGTACATGTTACTGGCGAAGGTCGGGACATTGTCATTGATGTCATCTACGATGATGTTGATTGTCCCTGTTCCCGTCAAGGCTGGGGATCCTGGGAAGAAACGAAAATGGAATTTTAGTGTTTGGAGATGGCCACAACCATACATTTAACAATTCTTACCCACAGACAGAATAGGGAGATAATTTCTAATCACATAACACATGTGATTTTCTTTTACTCTGTTGCAAGAGAAATGCAACAGAGTCTCACTTTCCCCCTATTGGTTACCCAAGGTCTGAATTGTCTCTTCCTGACTCTGCAAAAACACACTGGCATGCTCCTGTTCCACTCCAAAAGTTCATCCATCAATGCAGGAAACAGCATCCCAGAGGACACACTACCCACAGTAGGGATGTAATCTGAAGTTACATGAAAACAGCACAAAGCAGACTTGGAACAGCCGACAGGAATGAAACAGCTGGCCATCAACTGTGCAGGTTCACAAACTACATGACCGGTAAGACCAGCACCACTGCAGCCTGAACATCCAGTAAGACTCCTCAAATATTTAGCCACTCTTCTGAACAGTCAACACTTGTTTACAGTGAGCAGGACATCTTCCGATTGTATTCCAGCAAAATCTCCATATTGATGGGCTGATAAGAGTCATTTTGCATGTACTTACTATTTAATATAAATTTGAAATAGGGCATTTTAATTTTGTTTTCTGCTGTAGTCATCATTTAGTCAAAATTGAACTTTTCACCAAGCTCCAAGTGCTGACTTGTGCTGCCCAAAGTCAGCAGACATCTTATGGAGAATGGCTAGAATTCTGTGGGTTGCCCTCATAGCTGAAGGGAAAATCATCTCCTTTGGTTGCATTTTCAAAACCATTTTTCAAATGTTAATTCTCCCCAATAAAAGGAAAAGGGTACAGTTCACAGCCTTTAGCTAAAACAAAATGAAGCCCATACACTCTCCTTTTCTTTTTTAAGGGTTAGTTGTCTCTTCCCCCAGAGTTTCTTCCTCCTTTCTCCATAGGAAGGTAACACAGTCCTTGTCTTTATCCCACGTGTTCTGAGATGAAAGTCACACTTCTGGTTGCTGATGTAAGCTCCATAGAATAGCATCACAGAGCAATGTTGAGGTTCACTGCCTTCCTGTGTTATTTTTTTTTCTAGTAATCTTGTGATTTGCTGATATTTATTTTTGCCACAATTTAAATGTCTTTCAGAGGGAAATTTGTGGCTGCTCACGACACAGGATCAAACAGCCTGTGAGGTCATGTAGGTGCCACATTTAGCAAATTGCAGATTTACACAATGGTGATCTGTTTCATGGGTCCTGTACAGGAAGTTAACTATATAACAGATACAAGAACCTACACAAGCAGAAAAGATGGCTAGTGGAGAGACATATAGCCAGTCCCAGACACTTACCCACTGAATTTGGACTGTATAGGGGAACTTATGCAATAAACCATATATATATATATATATATATATATATATATATATGTTTTCTAAATAAGATATTTGATATTGCATTAGGCATTTCATTTATATTAAGAAGTGTTAAAAATTCATGACCACAGAAACACTATCTATCAGAGACCTGGTTTACACTAGAGGACAGAACCTGTGGAAGCAAGAAAAGGGCACTGTGTCTCCTAGAACTGGAACTGCAGAAGGGTGTGAGCTGCCATAGCTGAGAAACGACCTGGGGAATCCACAAGTGAAGGTCACGTCTTCAAGACTGTAAATACCCAGATGCTTCACAGCATGGAAGCCTACATCAGCAATGACTCAGTCACGACCAAACGTGAGCAGGTCTTCCTTTGTCTACAACTGCTGGTGATACTCTCTGAGTTAGTGAACAATAGTAAGAACGAAAAAGCTGCACATCCAATGCTACTGTGCTCACAGCCCAAATTATCACCTTTTATGAGATAGTTTACAAAGAAACATCAAGGAAAGTCCATGATGATGTGGGGCCACATACCAAGCCAAGGACTCTTCTTAGAGTGATACAACCTTACAACCTACTGTATGTATAGCCATGTGTATACCCATCCTCTCAGCTTTTCTTCACTTGGGAGCAGATTGAGAAAAGTAGGGGTTTTTTTTAAGGTTTTTAAATTGTGTGTGCATGTGTGTGTATGTGTGTGTGTATGCGTGTGTGTGTGGTGACTGTCTTGTGCAGTGTCTGTGTGTGATGTGTGTGACTATGTGTCTGCATGTGTATGATGTGTGTGTGTGTGGTTATTTACTGGGATGCTTGTGTATGTGTTGCCTGTGGGGGTGTCTGTATTTATGTGTGCATGTATCAATGTGCCTGTGTGTGTTGGGGGGTGTTTATGAGCACACAAGTTAGCTATGCTGCCAATGTGGATGTCAGAGGACAGTTCTATGGAGTCAATTCTTTCCTTCCATCTTCTTGTGGGCTACAGGGATGGAGTTTAGGTCCAGAAACTTGAACAGTAAACAGCTTTACCTGCACAGCCCTCTGGCCAACCTCAGGAAGCAGAATTTCTAAAAACATCTGACCTGCATATACCTCCAGAAAAATGCACAAATACTTTGTTGGATTTTTAGTTTTAGTTTTTCAGAGAAAATTCTTATGAAACTTCAATCTGCATGTATGTCTTTTAATGAGATATAACTAATTCAAGATTTGAACTCTGTCTCCAGTGTTCTTTACTTTTGCTCTAGGGAAAGAGGTTTATCAACCCCCACCACCACTGCCAGCTCCAGACTCTGCCTTGGCCACACATAGCTTCAATCCCAGAAGTCACTGCTTCTCAGTTCAGATAGGAAAGTCTGAACTATGAGGAATAGTTCCCTGCTGTCCAGTGGGCCTTATTTCCACAGTAAACTTCACAGATAAGATACAGTCTGTCCTTAGTCACCAAGTATCTCACATCTTCCTCCTACCAGTGTTTCTCAACATGAGTATATCAATCATGAAATCATAATTTAACTTGGCCCATGAACACTCTCTCTCTCTATATATATATATATATATATAGATATATATATACATATATATACATATATATACATATATATGTATATATATGTATATATAGAGATCATAATCACATATATATATATATTACTGATTTATTTTTAAATTTTCTGTTTAATTGTGTGTTGGGAGTGTGCTCATGAGTGTGTAGCTGTAGAGGACTGAGAATTCGTGATTGCCCTTGAGCTGGATTTACAAGAGTTGTGAGCCTCCTGACACATCAGGCTCTCTGGAAGGGCAGTACGCCAGTGAGCCACCCGCCTGTGCTAATATTACTGTTCTATGCTCTTAACCACTGACCAACTCTCCAGCCCCAATATTATTATTGAATTATTAACAACAGATTTATGATTAAGTATTTAATGTGGGCAGTTCCCATTTAAATATTACATGAAACAGGTGATGTTATTAATTTTACTGACACTCTGAAAGTTAAAGAATTAGGTCATTTTTTAAAAATTCAGACTATGGACAAGAGAAGGGAGTTATCAGGTCTTGCAACAGCCTTTCGCCATTCATTAATCTGAGGTCAAAATTCCACATCCCTGTTGGTTTGCTCACCATTATCACCTCATGAGCTTCCCCCTAATTTGGAAGCTGAACGGCTGCAGAAGAAGTTGTTACTCATCTTTGGAAATTCTACAGTACATAGTTTGATTAACTTCTTTCACTTTACATGACTCTGTGAGTGAAGGCTCAATGAGCTGAAACCCTTAGCAGAACCACCTTACCAGTATGGTAGACTTCAGCCTAAGTCTGTGGTCAGAGAGCAAGACGGGGGACAAAGACCAAAGGGTGAGAGATTTCCAACTGCATACTCACAAAAGGCCTAGAATCTGCATCCCAGGAGAAGATGGAGCCAAGTGTAACCTCAACAGATCCGATAACCGTGCTGTAATAGATTTAGATGGACCCATCTCATCTGGACTCACTTATCAGAACCAGACACAATCAGTGAAAGAGGGAGGGAGGATATAGAGACACATACCCAGTGGAGTGTGACCTAATGAAAGGGACCAAGCACACAAACCAAACAAAAGGCAAGGTCTCAGGAACCTGTAATTACCTACCAGAGCTAGGAGGACACTAGAATTAGAAGTCAAAAGGACAATTATATTCCAAAAGTCTAATTGTAATTAGTAATCAGAAGATAAAGGAATTTCAGATTTCAATTTGTAAAATTATATGTATTATATGAAAACATGTGTATGTATTTATCTATTGATGCATATGTGCTTAAATGTATAAACACGAGAAAATTTACAAGAGGGGTCCCATATATCTACAATATGTAGCAGAAGCTCACCACAGCTGGCTTCTGAGTCACATTTTCTGTTCTTGATTTTGGGAACTAATTAAATTTGTACCACCTTTATGACTGGCAGCACTGTACGCTCAAACATCTCAAAATGAAGTTCAAGTAAGTTTAAAGAACTATTTTCAAAAGAAAATGGTTCAGACAAGCATTCTTTCACAAAACATACATAAGTATAATAAATGAGACTACATGAATGGAGTCTGCACTTCAAGCAAACTCAGTTTTTATGTTAGCTCCTAGCCATTACACATTTTCCCCCTGTGGGAAAGGCCAGAGCTGAAGAAGTTGAATTGTCATTCTGCCCTGTTGTTTCTCATCCCTCACATACATCATGGGGTGTGTGGGCCCCATGTGCAGAGCCTCATGATGACACGTGTGTTGGATGCAATAAAGTCTAGATATTTTATTTTTCCCTGTGAGATTGGGCCATTTTCTCACAGTTATCAAATCACCCCTGAAAATGGCCTGAGGTTTAGCCACTCCATGTTGACATCAAAGATTTGCAAGTTATATTTACACTTGAATCCAGAAAGCACAGCAAATGGAATGTATGAGCCATTTTAAATGTGACTGACAGCTTTGTATCTAATTATTTACATATATACATATATATGTACATTATATATATGTATATATATACACACACACACACACACACATATATTTACATTATATGCATATGTGTTATAACCAGTACTCATTTTGTGAGCCTGGGTCAATAAATCAAGTATACACAGATGGGTATCACTTGACGTGTGCTCATGTTTCAAAATTGTCAGTATAAGCTGTACCCTACAGAGACAAGGGGAACAGAAAGAAACAGCTTCAGTGAATAGTCTGGAAACAGCTTCTTGTGACCCTTAGCATCAGCAGCTTGTGCAGTCAAAGTGGCTACAATCTTATTGCAAGTTCATTTTATAGGAATGTTAAAATTTTTTTAAATTAAACAATGTCATCTTAAAGCTTTTATATAGACAAAAAGCACATTGTGAGAAATTGCTGTTTAGAGATGAAAACAGAAACCGAGATATCAAAACCATGAAACACCAGAGCTATATCCAAATACTGAACTCCACCTGCTGTGACTTTCTGTGGAAACACCAAGTTACAGATTCACAGAATTGAGGAATTAAGGCTGATCCTCTGTGTGTGTTTGTTTACCTCTAAGGTTGTGGAAGGTGTTTATGACCTTGAGAATGGTCTTTTCTTACTGCTGAGTTAGAATTCTTACATCCTCACCTTCAAAGCTCATAGACGAAGGATAGAACAGGTTGCTTTATTAAGTTTTAATCTCATGGAATGTATTAGAAATAAATCCTAGGTCTGTTTCAGTGCTGTTTGAAGTTAATTTTTTGTCTGTTTTCAATCTCCAGAAAATAAAATTCTCTGTGGTGAGATTTTTTTAATATTAAAGGCTAGATGATCTAAAGAAAAGAATTAAATACAACAATTTTCATATGTATGCCATTTAGAGATATGATGCAAAGCCTCATTAGAAATGAGAGGAAATGAAGCAATAATTATGAAATTAACATTTTAACTTATTAATTAAAATCAGCAAAGTATTAATTACTAAATTCCTGACTAAAACAAAAACTTGTGTTTAGAAATAAGAGAATAAAACCATATTATTTTGGACATAAGTAAAGAACCTTAGACTCAAATGTACAAGGAAGCTCTGTGAAATTGATTTATGATAACTAAAGGAAACTCTACCACTGAGTACTCACAGGCTTGTGGGTGCAGTTTTCATTATTAAACACCTTCCGTACAACACACAAGGCAATCTTTCTCAGGCATAATTGTGGTAACAAAATGCAACCTTTCCAAAATAGTCAATGAAACACTCGTCAGATGTGTAGGGTCTTGCATACCGCCCTGGCCTCTTATTTAATCACAGATCTATTCCTGAGCCAATGCTCCTCCTCTGACTAAGCAATGTGGTGGACAATATTACCTCAAAACATCATCAGTCCTCAACAGGAAGACAGTGTGTGGTGCTTTGTTCTTTTAGTTTTTCAGGATACGTTTTGCAAACACATCATGTTCTCCTCCATTAAGGACACAATCCCCACCCTGCCTCAGAACGCAGCCCATCCCATCTTTCAGTCGATGATGAATGCCCTTAATTAGAAAAGCTGATAACTGAACTTGTCCCCACAGACCCATTAGTTATCCTGACTCACAGACACTCTATAGCGGAACTTTCTGGCTTAATCTACAGTTAGACTATCTATCCCACTATCTCTTAGTCTTCCAAACTGTGAACACACAGAAAAGGGATGAGGCATTTTGTTTATGCTGAGATTAACCTAATCCCCTTATTAAATGAAAATCTACAACCTAACCGTCTATACATGTGTGTGAGGTACACCATGCATGTCATGTCATGTTAGTATACTATAAACTTAGAAGTACTGTATGAAATCCTTGAATGAACATTTTCTGATATGATGAGGATGGTAAATTTATAATTTACAAAATTTATAATTTATAATAGCTTCTGTAAGAGCTATTTTAATGGCTTAGAATCATAAATATTTTTTCTTAATTCTTAAATCAGTGTTTTTAATAAAAATGTCAGTCCTCAAAGATGGAACCCATATTCTGTAGAAAGGGAATGTGGTGGGCAAAGTTGATAGGTGGAAACAGTAAGCTTCGGTGAAGAGCTTGGCCCTGATGTCTTCAGGAATGCCCATTCACAAACTCATTAGCAACTAAAGCCCCCAACCGAGGGGCTTGACTCTAACAATCAGCCAGGGGTTTAGACTTTAATTTCTAAGTCATCAATGTTGAAACGTATTATGCAACTAAATAGCTATTGTGAGAGCAGATGAACTGATGTGCCATGCATTCTTCTTTGAAGCACCCAGAGGTACACAGAGTTAGTGCCTACAGAATGTCACCATTCCCCAAGTGATGTGCCTACTTGAATGTCTTCTCTAGGAAACAACATTGATATCTAGCATCTACTTGGCTTATCTAGCTGTATTTCTCATTATATCGCAAATACAATATGACTAAATTAATTATGGATAATCTGCCCTACAATTTTTGTTTTGTAAATCTTTAAAAGTAATATTCTATTATTTGAGAATTTCATAAAATGTATTTTGATATTTACTTCCCTTCCCCAGCTCTGCCCAAATCTACCCTAACCTCACTTTCTACCCAACTTTGAATGTGGTTTTGATGCTTGCTTGTTTGTTTCGTCCATACAGTCCAATTGGTGTTGTCAACTACTCTTAGGTATAAGGTCTTCCATAGATGTGACAACCTACCACACATCAAAGAAAACTGACAGCAGCCATCGATTGTCAACAGCTCCTAGGCTGAGAGTAAGATTATTTTCATGCCCAGGCCCTACTTCTATGATGGGATTTTGTCTGGATTGAGTTTGCACAGGTCTTGTGCATGTTATCACTGTGGTGTGCAACTGCCTTGTTCTATCTAGAAAATACCATTTCCTTGAAGCCAGGCACTATCTCTGACTTTCTGGCTTCTGCTATGAAAATCCCCGAGCTTAGGGAGAAGGGATGTGTTATAGATGTCCCATTTAAGGATGATCACTCTACAATCTCTTGTTCTCTGAACACTAACCAGTTAAGGTGTCAACTGCTAAGAAGAAGCTACTCTGATGGGGGTTGAGCTGATCTGTGTATGTACCCAGAAGTTAATAATACTCATAATGATAATAGTAGATTCTCCTCTAGAGCCTGTGGCCTGTCTAGCCACAAATTCTTGACCCAAATAAAAATGCCAGGTCTGAGTTCTATCTCACAGAACAGGCCTTACATCCAGTCTGTGATTGTTGGCAATCCCCATAACATTCATGTCACTATTGCCCCAGGGGATATATCTTGTCCTTCCAGTCATTATTGTAGCTCACAGGGTTCATAGTTGGGTGATAGTGGTGATTATGTTTTCTCCTCCTTAGTATTCAAACACCATCCAGAACTATGAAGCTAGCCAGTAGGGTTGAAGTTTCCAGAACAGTATCAGCTTGATGTCCCCATGTTCTATGACCTATGTATGTGATGTCTTCAGCAACAGAATGTTACTTTCAAGTCTGGAGAGCAACTAAGAGGATTATCTGCCCTAAAATCTTTACTTTTCACATTTAATGTTTGCTCAGACCAATAGTCTTTGTACCACCCATGCTTTATTTGCCTGGCTTTTTAACTTTGCCTTCACATCCACGTTCATGTCCAGAGGATTGGACCTTCAAAATGGGTAAAATCGTTAACTGTTCCCTGAATGGGATTTAGAATGCACAGCATTTCTGCATACTGAATATTTTTTTTTTATATAAAGAAACTGGAGGGTTATGAGTCAAGAAAGAAGAGCAGGCTGTGAAGAGGCTTGGGCCCTGCCCCTATAGCTAGAACTTGACTCAAGGAAAATTTTAATCACTTAAAACTGAAATAAAAGAACCAGTTTCCTCTGTGGTCCTTACACACACTGTCACAACCTCACACAGGGCAGCCTGAGCCTCAAGGAGCCCTGCTGCATTTCAAGGCTGAGATCAGTCTGCATAAACCAAGACCAACATAGCAGAAGCCCCTGGAGTCCCAGCCAAGAACTGCTAATCTCTGCAATTTTCCTTACAGAAGGCTTTTTGACAAATATGCAACTGGTAAAACTGTAAAGGAACTTTAAATACAAGTATGATAAATAAACATGAATAACAGTCAAAAACTAAAATGAGAGGATGGCAGATGTGAGAGTAACTCGGCTGCAACATCTGTCACTCCTTTGACGGATGACTAAATGCTGTCCCTTCTGCCCTATTGCTCCATATGCATCTCTCCAACAGCTTTGCACTCTCTAGAAGAGGACGCTCTTCTGCAGTAGAGGAGGACCCTTCTTTGACCAAGGGTATACCAGTAGCTACTTTCCCCTCCCAGAGCTCTCAAAATGCCATGCTGATGATTAATTGATGGGGAATTACTATCATTTTCACTCATCTTGATCATTTAGTAAATGTTATTAGGCACTCATTTTGTTCCTGGGGATTCTATGTGAGAAGACATGGGAATCTGACGTTCCCTTGAAATAAGAAGAGACAAAGGAGGAACAAAAGCCACATACTCAGATATATTATATCCCATATAAGCGTATGATTTTTAGACAGCAATCAGTATTAGGAAGAAACTGCAAAGTGAAGCAAGAGCAAGACCCTGGGGGATGGGGAGGGGAAGTTTAGGGCCAGGTAGGTCTCCTATGAAAAGCTGATATTTTGCCTAGATCTAATAACAGAATAACCCGGAAATGAATGTTTCCCTAACACAATAGAAACAAATCAAAAGAAAGTTCACCGAGATGAGCACCCAAGGCAGAAGGAACCCCAAGTGCAATGGAACAGGGCAGAAGAAAGGCTGTTGGCTACCTAGCAGGCCAGATGGCCTGGTATTGGCAGTGGGCAGTCACCATAGCACCCGATCCTGAAATGCAATGAACCCCAATCCTATGCAGCAGCCATGTTCTCTGATGTGAATACATAAAGGCTGATTTAAAACTGACAAGCTATGGCTGAGAGGTAGCTAAGCACAAGATAACTACCTGGAATGTGCAAACTCCCAATTCAACCCACAGCACCTCATAAACTAAGCCTTGTGGTACAAGTCTGTCATTTCAGAATTAGGAACCCAAATTCAAGGTCACGCTGAGTACGTAGCAAGTTCCAGACCATTCTAGGCTATATGAGACTCTATCTAAAAACCAACATAATTAACATGATAACACAGAAAGGTTGGGAAAGAGAGAGTGGAAGCTGGTGCCCCAGTGCCATAAGTGCTCAGGGTAATGTTGCTAGGAAGTGTCTGAGGAGGTCAAGGAAGTGAGGAGTGCCTGAGTTAGCTTATCATCGTGCGGTCAAGGCTAACCACTGAGCAATTCTGGAGACCACTGAGAGATTTTTAAAGCAGCAATAGGATGCAATGGTCCAACTTATGATCTTAACAGTTCTGCTGCCCTTTGAATAGCACAGCTTGCTGGAGGAAAGATGGACACTGAGGAGGATGCTAACCCTGCTCTCACATGGGCAGAGAAGATACAGTGGGGAGAAAAGCCACGAGATCCTCTCGGAACAGTTTTCGGCCTTGTTGAATCTGAGCCTACTTGTTAATAAAGTTAATATGCAGAGGAAACTGAACAAAGTGGAAAGATTTTCCCCCAAACCAGCTGTGTAAACATAGATAGAGGGGTCAGAGTCTCAACTATTTACTGTACCCCTACTAAGCTTGAGACATGTCTACTAAACATCAGACATGATATGAAAAGCTAGTCACCCACATGTATTTTGTACAATAAAAATTATATTCCAGCTTTAATGTTGTTAATAAGTTACAGCCAATGTGTCCAAAGCACTGTAGCTAGAACATGGAAGAAGCCTCTACTTCTAGGTTGAACGCTGAGGTCTATATATTTAACTCCATGGTAGACTTTCCATTTTATAAATTAGCGTTCCTCTGTTCATGCTGTTTACTGTTTCTAAGACATCCTGTGCTCTACACTGTGAGAACATGATTGGTAACCCCTTTGGATCGGAGGCTACTTAGAAACAGGGCCTGTATCCTGTGTGAAAGCTGTTAACTGGGTCAACATGGTCTCCTCAACCAGGACAACCAGAATGGCTTTCACTCCTTTACGGGGAAGGCAACATAGACTCGGAAAGGCCTCTACTCTGTTACAGAAGAGAGGAAAGTAAATGCCACCTAACACACATGCCAATAAGCAACACATAAAGCTGGCAGACAGACTGTCATGTTTAATTACACTGCAGTGAAGTGTGTTCAGCACTCTAATGGCAATAGAAAGCTGAGCAGGGATTTTTATATACCCTGTTCTGCTTTAGTTTTTCACCTTGATTAATAGGATAGGTGGCATTGACCATGAGTGTTGGAAAGGGGTTTCTCTGTGCACAGACAGTCACTAAATAAGGTACAATGAGGCTGGCATTCTGGGATTTATTAGGAAAGAAGTCAGAGGTTTAGAGCTCTGCCTGGTTAATACTACTGTGGTGTCAGTTCTTAATATATTTGCCACAGCTGGTCAAACCTAGGCTGACAGAAGATAAGAGTTTCAAGAGAGCAGAACAAAGGTGATTTGAAGATTCAGAATAAAACTGTCAGATTTTCTTCTGACGAACACCCTGACATTTGCCTGATCTTTGAACACTATGGATTTTCAAACATGTCATCTGATACTTCAACTCCTTCATATTTCTCTTCATTTTCTTGTGTCACCTACTGTTCTGACTGTTAATCATGGCAGCCAGTGAATACTTTAAGTACTGAGCTACACTGAACTGTACTGAATTAATAGATTATGAAACCAATATCGCCAATGTATGTATTCCCCTGAAAGTGGGGTTATTTGTTCTTTCAAAAGTGTTGCCGGGGGTCTTACTTTCAACTCTGGGAGAAACAAGGGCACCAGCAAAGCCTGTATTGTTTTGGGTGTAGGTGTCCCTTGGACTCTCCCTACCAACAACTCGAAGGGGGGTTCCCCATGCCTGCCACTGGGGGCTTTATTAGTCTATGGCTCTTGAGGGGAGTATTATCATCCTAAGTGATATAATTTCATTTAAACTATTTAAACAAAACATGTACAATGATACCAGCTAATATTCCAACATGGGTGGAGGAAATCTCACAAGGCCACTCCCTTAGGAGAAGAGCTTCAGACAATGAATGGCTACAAAGAGAGACGGGGGTGGGAGAGAGAGAGAGAGAGAGAGAGAGAGAGAGAGAGAGAGGGAGAGAATCCGTCTTCTCCAGGGACCAGTGCCCCGATAGGTTATCCAATGCCAGAATGGTCAGCCCACACACATGTGTGTGACAATGATGTTTAAAGAACAGGCTGTGAATTTGAGAATGAGTCTGGTGAACCCAGAAGGAATTGTAAGGAGAGAGTTTGGGATAAATACAAATATTTACAATTTTCAAAAAGGTCAAATAAATAAGTATGTGTGGAAACTATTTAAACACAGACTGTGGTCATGGAGTACAAGACTGTCAGTAGCTTAAAGATATTCTAGTGAAGTCTTTAAGTTGTCTTTTTGTTACCCAGATAAACAACATGATCAGAACCAACTTTGGAAAGAAAGAGTTTATTCAGCTTATACTTTCAGGTAACAGTGTGTTGCTGAAGGAGGTCAGGGCAGAAACTCAAAGCAGGAACCTAGAGGCGGGAACTGAAACAGAGACCACAGAGAAATGATGCCTGCCCAATGGCTTGTTCCTTATGGCTTGCTCATTCTGTTTTCTTATAGCGTCTAGGACTACCAGCCTAGGAATGGCACTGCCTAAGAGTGGGCTGAGCCCTTCCACATCAATCAGCAAATGAAGCAACTCCTAACAGACAATCAGCAAATGAGGCAATTCCTCACAGACATGGCCACAAGCCAATTTGATCTAGGCGAGTCTCCATTTGAGACTCTCTCAGATGACTCTGGGCTATGTTTGCCATCTGAGCTCACAGGGCACAGGGTTTCCATACAAGGTCTTCTTACTGTCTGTGAGTACATTCTTCACTGAGGATTTTGTTACCAATGACCATAGGGAAAATTATTATTAAATTGTTGTGTACACTGCAGGGTATGAATAAAATTGAGCAGCTTAATACATAGCACATGATTACACCTCACAAGAAGAATTTTGTTTTTACCATTTGTGACAATCCATTTCTCTCAACTTGACATAATCCTGAATCATCTGAAAAGGGAGTCTCAATGAGGAGCTGTCTGGATTATGTTGGTTTGTGTGCGTGCTTAAAGGTATTCGGTTACTTGAGTTAACTAAGACGGAAAAATCTACCCAGAATGTCTATTAACAACACTGTTTCATAGGCTCGTCCCTGGACTGAAGAAAGATGAGGGAGCAAGCAGAGGCCCACATGTATGCCTTTGTACATTGCCTTCTGCTCTGGACTGTGGATGCCATGTGACCAGCAGTTTGGACTACCTGAAGCTTAGACCTTTGCCCAATGAGTGATTGTCACCTAGAATTGGGAGACAGACAAACCCTTTCCCCTTAAGTTGTTGTTGTTATTGTTGCTGTTGTTTTCAGGGTATGTTAGCCCAGACACAGAACCAGAACTAAGACATCATTACCCCATTTCACAGAAGATGTTAAAATGGAGAAAGATGATACAATCTACCTGGATGGTGGAGAAACCAGAATTCAAACAAGAGTTATTTGAAATCAAAAGTCCACCCCTTCCCTGTGCTGGCTGTGATCTGGCTGATTATCTGCCAGATGACTGGAGAACAAATAAATACTTTCTCTGAATCCTCCATCCTAAACACTAAAGTCTTCGAATGCTCTGAGCTCGGAGGCCATGCTTCAATCTGACTTTGCCATTCATCTGCTCTGAGACATTCATCAAAGTATTAAATGTTCTCATCTTGGTCGTGGATAATAGGGATGGTAACAAAAAAAAAATCCTGTGCTGAAAAGGATATAAAAATTTGCACTGATTGACACAGGTGGCTATAGAAAAAAAAAAAAAAAAACAACAACATCCCTTTACCTACCCAATATTACCTCATTCGCTTTACCTACCCAATATTACCTCATTAGAATCCTTAAGGATTCTAATCCTTAAGAATCCTTAGAGGGAAAGCCAATCTAGCCTATGAGGGAAGGTCTTTCCCTGCCATTCCTCTTGACTTAGAATGCTCCAAAGTCAGGAACCTCTGTGTGCTGTGCCCTGTTCATCACACATTGCACCACACTGCACCTCTGAATCCAACTTCCCTCCCACACCCCAGAATACCCAGCGCCACTGGGACTCCCCCCGGTACAGGAAGTTCTATGGAGACAGATGTCTCAAGGGACTAGGTTCCTCTGTCCAGTTACTGCTCCTGTCATTTCCTCTCCACAAACTCTGTGTTTGTGAGTGTCTGGGGTTGACCAAATGCTTCCAGCTCTAATGAATGATGACAGCTGAGGCTGGAATATTTTAGCAATAAAACCTGGATTCTAAAATCCAACTCCCTACCAGTTTCTACTGAGTTCAACCTCTCTTCTCCAGATACCCTGACTGATGTGTACAGCCAGTTTCCATTGGCTTTATAGGAGAACACGTGTACCTAGAGCCTGAGGGCTGTGAAGAATGCTGAACATGGACATAACAAACAGGTCTTAGATTAATTTAGATTAAATTGTATGTGGCTGTCACGCTGCGTTCTGTTCCTCATTCCTTAGGATTTTAAAGCTTGCTTATAATGTAACAAGGTAATTCAAACACACTAAAAATAGAAGGGATATTGCTTTTCAATATGAGGTTCAGAGAGGGAGAGAGGACAGGAAGGAAGGAGTTGGGGAGATAGTGCTCAGTTAAAGATGAGATGCAGTGTCCTTGGAATATGCCAATAGCTGTAATCTTAAAACCCCCTTCTAGGTTTTGAGTGATACACTGACTGCATGGAACTGATCATATTTGAAAGCAATTTCACTAGGCAGTACTAATATAAAATATTTTCACAGTAAGAAAAAAGCCCGGACTCGGAAGATGGCGGCGACCTACACTGACGCATTCTGAACGCGGGAAAAAAGAGCCATAAAAAACACAGAGATATTGGGCACTGTGCAAAAAACGGAGGGGCTAGACCCCCCCCCCGGAACACTCACAGCTCCCAAGGGACTGTTAAAAGTCCCAGGGCAAGGCTCTCCCCATCTCTCACAGACACGGAGGCCACTAAACGCGGGATTCGGGAACTCCCATTTGGAGAGGCGCCTGGTAAGATCGATCCCAACTTACAGCAGGCAGAATCAGGGTCCATTTGGCCATAGATCGCTGTCCTATTGGGCTCCCCACACATCAGGTTGAACTTATACCCACTTAGAAAAGGTTGCGAGATAGTGGAAGCCTTAGCAAGGAACAAACAGGGGGCTCAGCGGGTGGTCCGCAGCTGCTAGTGAAGCAGGAGGGCGGGAGGTTTCGAGAGAGCACAGGAAGCAGGGAACACAAAGGCAGGCGGGAGGGGCCAAATCTCGCACACACACTATAGCTGGGGAGAGAGTACTGCAGGCAGGGACAAATCCCCGCCAGCCCACGGCAGGTCATCTGGGGAGAGAGACAGGCGTGGGTGGGGCCAGGGGTCCGTGCACCCACAGCGGAGCTGCTGGGACGAGAGGTCCACTCAGGCAGCCGGGGGATCCAGAGGATCCGCAGCTGCTCGTGAAGCAGGAGGGCGGGAGGTTCTGAGAGAGCGCAGGAAGCAGGGAACACAAAGGCAGGCGGGAGGGACCAAATCTCGCACACACACTATAGCGCAGCTGGGGAGAGAGTACGGCGGGCAGGGACAAATCCCCGCCAGTCCACGGCAGGTCATCTGGGGAGAGAGACAAGCGTGGGTGGGGCCAGGGGTCCGTGCACCCACGGCGGAGCTGCTGGGACGAGAGGTGCACTCAGGCAGCCGGAGGATCCGGGGCTTGGGGTACCCACGGGACCCGTGGCGGCGCAGACAAGAAGGGAATTAGGCACAGGGTACAGCCCTGTGACGAGAAGACTAGAGAGAATCCAGAAATCGGGACCATAGCTGTATCCTGGAAAATCCAGACATATCAGGTGTGGAGCCAGACCCTGTCAGCATCCGGGACAATAAACAAAGCCCACAGAATCTGTGCCTGGGCAAACAGGCCCATACCATCAGAACCATTACAGGCTGATAACTCAAAGTGCAACATAGAGAAGTCTGAATTGGGAGCAGTGAAACAATCCTGGTCCATTATTCACAACCTGGGAATAGGCTGCACCAGATCACAGTACCTCTGGCCATTAAAACCACAGTGACCTTGAAATCCCCCTGTAAGCAACGACAGATAGCCAAGTAACTCGTCCCCTGCACCAAATCATCCACTGTGGTTCCAAGCACAGAAAACAGACAGCTAAATGCATCCAATGGCGAAAGGTCAAAAAAAAAATAGAAATCAAGGAATTATGACTCCAACAAAGCAGAACCACCCTAGCTCATCCAATTTGGATGACCACACACCAACAGAAACACATGAAAACATTGACAATTCTGCAGTATGGAAAGTGATAGAGTCCCTGCAAGAAGAACTTAAATCTATGAAGGAATTCAAAGAAACCACAATTCTACAAATCAAAACAAGGAACAACACCATTAAAGAGCTCCAAGCCAAGGTGACAGAACTTGAACAGGAAAAGGAAAAAGCCATGAAAGATTTTCATACAAAAACAAGCAAGCTGGAGAAGGAAATGTACAAAACGAACAAAACCATACAAGCCATGAAAATAGAAATAGAAACAATAAAGAAAACACAGTCAGAGTTAAAAGAGGAAGTGGAGAACCAAGGGAAGAGAACAGGAACTACAGATGTGAGTATCAACAATAGGATGCAAGAGATGGAAGACAGGATCTCAGGCATGGAAGATTCAGTGGAGGAAATCAGTACAACATCCAAAGAAAATGAGAAGGCTAAAAAATCTCTCACCCACATCCAAGAAATCAAGGACTCAATGAAAAGACGGAACCTAAGAATTATAGGTATAGAGGAAAGAGAGGACTCCCGACTCCAAGGTCCAGGAAATATCTTCAACAAAATCATAGAGGAAAACTTCCCAAACCTGAAAAAAGAGATGCCAATAAAAATCCAAGAGGCATACAGAACACCAAACAGATTAGACCAGAAAAGAAACTCCTCTCGCCACATAATAATAGAAACAGAACAAAGAAAGAATATTAAAAGCTGTAAGAGAAAAAGGTCAAGTTACATACAATGGCAGACCCATCAGAATTACACCTGACTTCTCCCCAGAAACGATAAAAGCTAGAAGGGCCTGGTCAGATATACTACAAGTCCTAAGAGATCATAGATGCCCAGCCAGACTACTTTACCCAGCAAAACTCTCTATCAACATAGATGGAGAAAACAAGATATTCCATGACAAAATTAAATTTAAACAATATCTACCCACAAACCCAGCCCTACAGAAAATCCTAGAAGGAAAATCCCAACCCAGAGAAGAAAACTCCACCCAAGAAAACAAAGGGAATAGAAAACCCATCAGCAACTAAACCAAAAGAGAAACAGGACCACCACCTATACCAAACTAATGGGAAATAACAACCCCAGGTCACTAATATCCATCAACATCAATGGACTCAACTCCCCAATAAAAAGACATAGGTTTACAGAGTGGATCCGCAAGCAAGACCCTTCCTTATGCTGTATACAAGAGACACATCTAACTACAAAAGATAGACACTGCCTCAGAGTAAAGGGCTGGGAAAAGGTTTTCCAAGCAAATGGACCCAGGAAGCAAGCTGGAGTAGCCATCCTAATATCAAACAAAACAGACTTCCAATTGAAGTTAATGAAGAAAGACAAAGAAGGGCACTATATACTCATTAAAGGGAATATTCATCAAGAGGAAATTTCAATACTGAACATCTATGCCCCAAATACAAAGGCACCTACTTTCGTAAAAGAAACACTTCTAAAACTTAAAGCGCACGTCGATCACAACACATTAGTAGTGGGAGACTTCAACACCCCACTCACAACAAAGGACAGATCATCAAGACAGAAGACAAACAGAGAAATATTGAGACTAACAGAGATCATGAACCAAATGGACCTAACAGATATCTACAGAACGTTTCACCCAAACACAAAGGAATACATCTTTTTCTCAGCACCCCACGGAACCTTCTCCAAAATCGATCACATAATTGGTCACAAAGATAGTCTCAGTAGATACAAGAAAATTGAAATAACACCTTGTATCTTATCAGACCACCATGGAATAAAACTGGTCTTCAACAGTAAAAGAATCAACAGAAAGCCTACACACACATGGAAATTGAACAGCTCCTTACTGGATGACCACTGGGTCAGGGAAGAAATAAGGAAGGAAATCAAAGACTTCTTAAAATCCAACGACAATGAAGACACAACATACCCAAACCTATGGGATACATTGAAAGCTGTGCTACGAGGAAAGTTCATAGCACTAAGTGCTTTCAAAAAGAAAATTGTGACAGCTCATATTAGTGAACTAACAGCTAAGCTGGGTGAATTGGAAAAAAAAGAAACAAACACTCCCAAGAAGAACAGAAGACAGGAAATCATCAAACTTAGAGCTGAAATCAACAACTTAGAATCAAAAAGAACTATACAAAGAATCAATGAAACCAAGAGTTGGTTCTTTGAGAAAATCAACAAAATAGACAGACCCCTAGCCAAATTAACTAAAAGGCAAAGGGAAAGAACACAAATCAACAAAATCAGAAATGAAAAGGGAGAAATAACAACAGACATTGAGGAGATCCAGAAAATATTCGGACATTACTTTAAAAATCTATATTCCACTAAATTTGAAAACCTAAGCGAAATGGACAATTTCCTCGATAAATTCCACCTACCAAAACTAAATCAAAATCAGATTAACAGCTTAAACAGCCCAATAACAACTAAGGAAATAGAAACAGTCATTAATAATCTCCCAACCAAAAAAAGCCCAGGGCCAGATGGCTTTAGCACGGAATTCTACCGGACCTTCAAAGAGGAACTAACACCATTACTTTTCAAACTCTTCCACCACATAGAAACAGAAAGATCACTGCCAAACTCATTCTATGAGGCCACTGTCATTCTGATTCCTAAACCACACAAAGACCCAACAAAGAAAGAGAACTTCAGACCAATCTCCCTCATGAACATTGATGCAAAAATACTTAATAAAATACTAGCAAACCGAATTCAAGAACACATCAAAAGTATCATACACCATGATCAAGTAGGCTTCATCCCTGGAATGCAGGGATGGTTCAATATAAAAAGTCTATCAACGTAATTCACCACATAAACAAGATGAAAGAAAAAAACCACATGATAATCTCGCTAGATGCAGAAAAAGCATTTGACAAAATCCAACACCCCTTCATGCTGAAAGTTCTGGAGAGAACGAGCATACAAGGACCATACCTAGAAATAATAAAGGCAATACACAGCAAGCCAGTAGCCAACATCAAATTAAATGGAGAGAAGCTTGAAGCATTTCCTCTAAACTCAGGGACAAGACAAGGATGTCCACTTTCACCATATCTCTTCAATATAGTACTTGAAGTCCTTGCTAGAGCAATAAGACAACTAAAGGAGATCAAAGGGATAAAAATTGGAAATGAAGAAGTCAAATTATCCCTATTCGCAGATGATATGTTAGTATACATAAGCGACCCCAAAAACTCCACCAAAGAACTCTTACAGCTGATAAACAACTTCAGCAAGGTGGCTGGATACAAAATTAACTCAAAAAAATCAGAAGCCCTTCTTTATACAACAAACAAATATACCGAGAAAGAAATAAGGGAAACAACCCCCTTCACAATAGCCACAAACAACATAAAATACCTGGGGGTAACTCTAACCAAGCATGTAAAGGACCTATATAACAAGAACTTCAAGCCCCTGAAGAAAGAAATGGAAGAGGCCTTTAGAAGATGGAAAGATCTCCCATGCTCATGGATAGGTAAGATCAACATAATAAAAATGGCTATCCTACCAAAAGCAATATATAGATTTAATGCAATTCCTATCAAAATACCAACACAATTCTTTATAGACCTGGAAAAAGCTAGTCTCAACTTCATATGGAACAACAAAAAGCCCAGAATAGCTAAATCAATCCTGTCCAATGAAAAAACATCTGGAGGTATCACCATCCCAGACTTGAAGCTGTACTACAGAGCAACAGTAATAAAAACAGCATGGTACTGGTATAGAAACAGACCAGTGGATCAATGGAATCGAATTGAAGACCCAAACATGGATCCACACACCTATGGCCAACTAATCTTTGACAAAGAAGCCAAAAACGCACAATGGAAGAAGGACAGCATCTTCAACAAATGGTGCTGGTCCAACTGGATGTCCACTTGCAAAAGAATGAAATTAGACCCATACCTATCACCTTGTACAAAACTTAATTCCAAGTGGATCAAAGATCTTAACATAAGGCCAGCCACACTAAAGATACTAGAAGAAAAAGTAGGAGAAACCCTCGAACTCATTGGCACAGGTGACAACTTCCTGAACAGAACACCAACAGCTCAGGACCTGAGATCAACAATCAATAAATGGGACCTCATGAAACTGAAAAGTTTCTGTAAAGCAAAGGATACTGTCATTCGAACAAAATGGCAACCAACAGACTGGGAGAAAATCTTCACCAACCCCACATCTGATAGAGGGCTATTATCTAAAATCTACAAAGAACTCAAGAAACTAAATGCCAAGAAACCAAAGAATCCAATCAAAAAATGGGAGATGGAGCTAAATAGAGAATTCACAAAGGAGGAATCCCTAAGGGCTGAGAGACACTTGAAGAAATGTTCAACATCCTTAATCATCAGAGAAATGCAACTCAAGACTACCCTGAGATTCTACCTAACACCTGTTAGAATGGCTAAAATAAAGAGCTCAAATGATAGCGCATGCTGGCGAGGGTGTGGAGAAAGGGGTACCCTACTCCATTGCTGGTGGGAGTGCAGGCTTGTGCAACCACTATGGAGGTCTGTCTGGCGATATCTTAGAAATCTAGGAATAACCTTGCCTCAAGACCCAGCCATACCACTTCTGGGTATACACCCAAAGGACCTCACACGCAGACATAGGGAAGTCTCCTCATCTATGTTCATAGCAGCCTTATTTGTAATAGCTAGAAATTGGAAACAACCCAGATGTCCCTCAACTGAAGAATGGATTAAAAAATTGTGGTACACCTATACAATGGAATATTACTCAGCTATCAGAAACAATGAAATCATGCAATTTGCAACCAAATGGATGGATCTAGAGGAGCTCATCCTGAGTGAGCTAACCCAGTCTCAGAAGGATGCACATGGCATCTATTCACTTATAGTAGGATTTTAACTATTTCGTACAGGATATCTGTACTACAACCAACACATCAAAAGGAACAAGGACATAATTTTTTTTTATCTTTTTCTTTTTCCTTCTTTTTTTCTTTTTTTCTCTTTCCTTTTCCCTTCTCTTTTTCCTCTCTTTTTTTTTGTTGATATTCTTTGTTTTTGTGGGTTTGTGTGTTTGTTGGTCTTTTTTTTTTAGTATTCCCCCAGCAGCAATGAGACACCAGTCACTGGCAGTACTGCCTCTTAGGCCCCCGGTGAATGAAGAGGCGCTTGGCCTTCATATGACTCCTGATCTGTGGTGAGAGACTGTTAGGCAGGGACACTCCACCCCAGAGGAACAAGACGGAAGGGTCAGGGGGTAGAGCATGGGAGGGTGGGGCTGGGAAGCGGGAAAAGAGGACAATATGATAAGGATGTAACCTGAAGCAACAAACAAATAAATTTATTAACTAGAAGAAAAAAAAAAAAAAGGCAGGGGGCAGGGCTGAAACACTGTGAATGGAACAGAGGATACAGCCATTCGGCCTGGATTTGCAGACCTCCAGGTGTAGAGATGACGTGGAGCTAAGGTAAAATACAAGGGAATTGTGGTATTGGCCCATGCCTTTGACTTCAGCAGAGACCGGGGGGGGGGGCACCTTAGAGTTGGTGGTCTTATGTACTCTGGAGTCATATGGAGCGGGGTGGTGAGGGTGCATACTCTTGGTCCCACCATTCAAGAAGAGTACACCCTTGGTCCCAGCTCCCAGCACACTGGAGACAGAAAGAGGCAGATCCCGGAGTTCAGGGTCAGCCTGATGCAGGGTAAACTCTAAATAGAGAAAGACTTCGATCCAGGAGTGGTGGAACACATCTTTGATCCCTTCTGATGAGAAACACAGGTCCCTGTTCCCAATAATTAGAGTTCAGAGACACACACATGGGATTTGGAGGGACCTAGGTTTGGAGGCTACTTACAAAAGGCCTTCTTGATGCAGGCAGATTGTCCTTTGGGATCTCAAAATATATACACTAGAGCTGGTTTAGCTCCAAGGTGACAGAATGATTTCTACTTTAACCCGGATTGAAAGATAACGTTTTGTATGTTGTCAGAAGGCCAAATTTGCTTCAGGAGAAGTACTACCTAGCCCCCTCCATCCCCCCCCAGAAAAAAAAAAAAAAAAAAAAAAAGAGGGCAATTGTCCTAGGGTTGGGATTGGGGCAGGGCTCTGCTCTTATCGTTCCAGAAGAATCGAAGTGTCCATTAGGGGAGCCCGGGGACAGTGGACAGCGGAATCCTCAGCAGAGAGCAGAATCAGGCACGAAGGAGGATGAGTGACACAGTTGATTCTGCCTGGCAGACTTCCTCAATAGCTGTCTCCATCGGGGGCCTGCAACCACCACTGCAATCCAGTGTCGCTGGGACCGTTCAGCTCTACACAGTGCCCCGGCCGGAACCTCAGTGAAGCCTGCAAGACCAGCTTCTGCCTACAAACCCCTTAGGTCATCTAAACAGCTGAGAACAGAAGGACTGAACATAAAAGGATTGTACTAACATTTTTAATCATTTTTCCCATTTGGGTTGGGGCCCCAAACAGGTCTACTACGACCCAAATCAGCAGGAAGTCACTTTAAGAGAGCGACGTCCCATGCCCAGAGGGTGGGGAGGGTGTTTCTCCGCCCATCTTTTTGGTTATTTGAAGGATAACTGAAAACTCTGTTATGTAGGGGAAGAGTCTACAAGCTGATAAATGGTCCTGTCTTAATGGGTTTTGGAGGGTAGCCCCAGGGAATTCCTACTTTTCCTTTTCTGTATCCTTCTTCCTCTCCTATGTAGGAGTGCATGGGCTTGAGAAAAATGAGATATAGACATAGCACAGGAAGGTCCAGGAAGAAGGGGCAGATTATTGAATATGCCCTTATACCTTTGTATATTGATACAAAATTAGTAGTTTATTTGGCTAAAGTGGTATTGACCATTGTTTATTGTGCAAAAATAAGATTGTATTGGATTACACCGGTATTGATCTTTGTATATTGATACAAAATTAAGATTATAGTTGGCCACAATGGTATTGACCCTTCCATATGGACGTAATATTAAGATTATATTGGGCTACATAGGCATTGATCTTGGTATATTGATACATAATTAGAGTATATTTAACCACAATTGAATAGATCTTTGTATATTGATACAAATTTAAAGGTAATGCTTCCCAATGGTATCATACCCAGAGTTACTTAAAAATAAAATGTGAAGCTCTGACCTCTTGATACCAACCGTCTAAAACGGTCTAGGATAGTTAAAACAAACTCCTAGTCATGCAAACATGTCTCTTTGTTGGCTACTATGACAGTCTATCACAGATATTCTCTAAACTACCCAGTAATCAAGTTGCTAAGAGACAAGCAACATTTGCTTATCTAAATACAAGAGATGGATAGGGCATCTTCAAAAACCCCTTGAGATCTGCAGAATATGGCATTCAAAGATGTTATCTTAAATCAAGATTTTTTTTTATATCAAGACATATCAGCGCCTGACGGCAACCCTATTCTACTCCAAGTAGAGGATAAGCATCGAAGAACCTCCACTGTAAGATGGTTGAATTGGTGGCAAGCCTTTCTCTTGGCATGAAAAAACCCCTTGCACCAACTGCAGACAGACTGCTGTCCAAAAAGGACAAAACTTGGTAGCGGGGAAATCGACAGCCTAACTCTGCCAAGACAGGGTAGGAAAAACCCCTTGCTTCAACTGTAGACAGACTGCTGTCCAAAAAGGACAAAACTTGGAAGCAGGTAAGTCGACAGCCTAGCTCTGCCAAGACAGGGTAGGAGAGTCCTTCATAACCCCTGCTCTACAATCAATGTCTGTCAGAGAAATGGGGCCAAATGACTGAAGATTGATGCTGTAATGTATGGAGAGAAAATGGGAGCTGTCCAGGCAGCCACTGGTATGTCATTTCTTAGATTGGGAAGCTGCAGCCTTGCACTTCCTATATAATCAGATATATTTGTCCCTCTCAGGTCTCTGAGGTGGTTGAAGAATAGATAGCTAGAGTCTCATAGTTAAATTTTGAGTTGTTTGGGAATCAAGAGGGTGTTCTAAGAAGATGCTTTTTAAATTGGGATGAAAGTTGAGTTGGATATAGAACTTTAAACTCATGGAGATAGATCGACAGTAGAATGTTGAAGTCAGGTGTCAAATACATATAGACTGGACATTGGGATTGTATGCCAAGCCATATAACTCTCATAATTTTGGCGTAATTACCTCTGTTGTTTTGTATTGTATTTATTATTATAAGAGTAAGAGTCATTTGTTGGACTGAAAGGGGGAGCTGTTGGGGGGAAAAGATATATCTTAAACTTAAAAAAAAAGGAAGGGGAGGGGTGGGTTCAGGCGGAAGAGGGTGGGAGGGTGGGACTGGAGGCGGGGTAGGGAGGGGATTTCAATTGAGATGTAACTTGAAGAAATAAAAAATAAAGTAAAAAAAAAAAGAAAAAAGCCCATTCAAAATCCTTCAATATTCCATAATGTCACTCTTTTATCTATATCACATGAAAAAATATATACATACTTTCATATGCAAATATATGCACATATGTATACATACATATATCATTTCAATTATCTGAAGTCACAATAAATCTGTCTTGAACATTTCTCAATTATTTTTCTTGAATGTACCAACATAATTAAACCACAGTATACATAACATTCATTCTCAGGAAAAAAATTCTATACAAGGCAATGATTATTCCACAACTAATTCATTATCTTTGGAAAACTCAAAAACGTTTAGCCATTCATTCACTCCACAAATATTTAAGCAATTCTAACTCCACCACTCAAGACATATAGATCCTTCAGAAAACTTCAGCTGTTTCTGTTTTAATTTGAAATGTTCTGTATGTGTGGATACAGTATATCAAGCAAAACAAGGCAACGTAGACAATAACATCATTTGTGCAATTCAGTGTTCTGATGCTACATACTAAACAATATGTATATCATTGCCATGTCCAAAAAAACTGAAGGCTAGAGGCTACTGTTTTTTATTAAGTGTATTTCCATAGAAGTTTACCATGGGCAGAGTCTCACAGATGTTACAGGACTCCGCAAATACCCCTGATGGTGCTAATGCTGAGGAAACTGTAGGATGAATGAACTGGATCTTACCCTGGACACCTCACAATCTCCAGAATCTTCTAGAACCAGGCATTCAGTGTTGAAGCATTTTAAATGCCTCCTTACTCGGTGTGTAGGTCACACCCAGAGGTGCCCTGGTAGCTTTCAAGGCAAGGAAATTTTCCTACAGAGAAGCTCCACCTCAGTGGGGATGTGGGGAGTCTCTTGCCATTTACCACGGAAGTCTCCTTAGCTATACTCAGTGTACATTAGGGACTATTCCAAGCATTAGTAAAGATCAATGAACATGTGACTCAGTAACAAATAAAACTATATTCATTTGCTCCTGAGGATCTGACTCACAACTGAGCAAAGCAGTAAGGACCCACCTGCGTCAGCCGCTGTGACCACCAGGACGAAGTGATCCCTTGCTTCCCGGTCCAAACTCTGGGTCACCCGAAGCTCTCCACTGGCCGTGAGGGCAAAAGCATTGTCTTCATTTCCACCAAGCAGAACATATGAGAGCTGGCTATTCGGTCCTTGATCATCATCTCTTGCCACCACCTACAGGGGAGAATAGTCACGTGGCTGCAATGAGTCAGCTAAAATATGAAAGAAATGAACCAACTGCAAGGCAGCAAGGGGGTAGGGGTGTAGACGGTGTGGCCAGAGTGCAGTTTTAAGTTTCTAAAATAGAGGGCTGGAGGGGTGGCTCAGGGGTTAAGAGCAGTGCTTCTTGTGGAGGGCTGTGGTTCAGTCCCCAACACCTACATGGTGACTCAAAACCACTCGTAACTCCAGTTCCAGGAGATCAGATGCCCTTTTCTGGCCTCCTTGAGTATCAGTTACACATGTGGCACACATACAACATGTACATACACACATGAGGGCTAAAGACTCATACACATAAAATAAAAATAACTCTAAGGATGTTGTAACTGAAGTAGTAAATGCATAGTGCACAGTATGTTTTATGTTTTATGCATGCATATTTGCATAAATCTGTGCATACACCACTATGTAGGGTTAGTGGAAAGCTTTCTGAAAATGTACACTGTGGTTTTTCTTCGTTTGTTTGGTTTTTTTGTAAAGGGAAGGTAGAACACTATTTTAAATGAGCCTTGGCAAATGTTGACATCACCTTATACGTGAATATTACTCTCATAGTAAAACATGACTTAAAAATACTCAGATGACCAAACATGTGCACAATGACTTTACACAAAGGAAATTACTAAGTTTCGGGTTTGATGGTAGTAAACATTGAGGATCAAGGGTGTCTATATCAGCACCCATCTGCCCCTGGCGGTGAGAGGATGGAGGAGGCCCTGAACAGCTCTAGAGGGAAGCTTTTTGTCTGGTGGCAGTACATGCCTGTTGTGTTTAAGTATACTGACCTGAAGAACAGTCCTGGGCAGGGTCCCTAAATTTTCAGGAACATTCACAGAATATGGAGACAGCTCAAACACAGGGACAAAATCATTGATATCAAGTAAAGTGATGGCAACGGTGCAGGAATCCATTCTGGGGCTACTGCCGCGATCTGTGGCCTGAACAGTCAAAGTGTAAGCAGGAGTCATCTCTCTATCCAAAGACTTAGCCACCGTGATGACCCCTGTCACGGAGTCGATCCTGAATTCCTGATGTGTGTTTCCACCCACGATGCCATAGCGAACCTGCCCGTTGGTACCTTCGTCACTGTCTGCCGACGACACTTGGATTATATCTGTGCCAGTGAGGATGTTCTCCTTAATCTGCACTCTGTACACAGTCTGAGCAAAAGTGGGATTGTTATCATTGATGTCAAGAACCATAACCACAACCTCGGTAGAGGACGACAGAGGTGGCTGCCCTTTGTCTGTGGCCACCACTGTCAGGCTGTAATTGGAAACTTCCTCTCTGTCCAGCTCTCCAGTGAGACGCACCTCACCATCAATGGTTCCAATGCTGAACCTGTTTCCCAAAGGGCTCAGGAGAGTGTACTCAATATAGCTGT